>JAJMDW010000178.1:0-132802 GCA_030573755.1 Starmera amethionina
CAAGAAGTCAAACATATAATTCAGCAACAGCCTGTCCTTTCAGTGCAGCATTCACAAAAACTCCAGTGTACACATCACCAATTTCCTCCAATGAATTCAAATGAACGGATTCCATTTGTTCAAAGAACTAGGCTTGATTTTTTCAACGAACCTCAACCTGTTCCTATCCAACAAGAGTTTATCATGAGACCTCCAAACCAATCCCAACCTCTATTTCCATATCAAAACTCCAATCAACATCCACCTCGGAAGTTTGAACCATTATCAGCATTACTAAATCCACCACCACAAGCACCACCAATCCAGCCTCATCAATCAATAATTGCACCAATCGATCAAGAAATCAATCAAGAAAGAATTGCTGACCAAAAGACATTTAAAAGGACGAAAATTCAAAAATATACTGATCCATCAACTTCAAAGTTTTTACCAAATTTAAAAATTGATCAAGATTTCATTGCTAAATATGTTGAGCGTGATAATTTAGTTAACGAATCTAATGAAATAATTCATCTTCCAAATGATAGCTTTAAAAATGAAAAAGAAGACTCATCATCAACAACACCTAATAAAAATGATAATGATAATACTAATGATAGTGATGAAAGAGTTATCAAGAGAATTAAAGTTTCTGAAAACAAGTTAATTCAGTGGATGATGTTTGAATTTTTGGAAATGATAAAGCTGGTTCCAAAAAGTAGTAACGTTCAATCAACAAATGAAAATGGTTCATCAGTCACATTGTCACCAAATTTATTAAAATTAGTTCAAGATCATGATTTCAAAAAATTTGAAATTTTGTTGGAATTTAAAATTTTCCAAAATAGTAAAGATAAAGAAATCAAAGTTCAATTAGAGATGGTTAATTTGAATGATTGCAATATCACCAAAACTGAAATAATTGATGAATTCTTCAAATTATTTAACGCGTTTAATAAATTACCAACAGTTAAAAAAATTCAAAAAAAGAGAAAATATAATTCTGTTAATTATTCAAAACCGGTTTGGAGCAATGGGAAAAATGATTTGAAGGCTGTGAGAGTTGATATCAACGTTTATGATTTATGATTTAATTTTAACATTAATCCCACTATTATTTCACTATTTCTTATTAATTACTATATTTATTATTCTCACCACAACTCAGCTCAATTTATGTCATTATATTTCTTTTACTTCAGTTCAGAACTTCAGTTCTATTACTATATAACCACATTAATAATTCCAATCATTTGCTAATTTATTTTTGCATCAATCAACAATCTCATATATGTATTTGCTATTTATCAATCTTAATGTAGTTACTAGTTATCGGGCTAGCATTCGAAAACTGAAAGCACTCATCATTCTTATGTAGTCACTATTCCTGCCTAGCATTAAAATCAAGTAACTAAATATTAAATAACTAAAATTTTTCCGCCCGGCCTTCCAGCTAACAGTGAACACTCCTCTGGAGTCTGCAGACTGCAATGTGCATCAATTCAGGAAAAACTCCATCTCCGCCTACGCCTGCTGTTAGTGTCCACTAGTGTCCACTGCCAACCCGCCAGTGTCTCCGCCTACGCCTTCTGCCTACTACCTAGTGGGCGGGACTGGAGACCACATTCAGCCCACCGGAATTGACAGATCACAAGTTATAACTTACAAGTTACAACCCTCCGCACTGCGCGCACGTTCAACAAATTTTCTCCTTCCAAGTTTCCTTCCAACTCCCACCACCAAAGGACCACTGAACCCACTGCCAGTAACATGACTGACATCAAATCCGCTAAAGAATCAGTGAGTAACTACATCAGCACCAACAAAACAAAACACGTCTCAGAACAGACCGCAACGGGACAAATGTCGCCTGTGTATTAGGGGGATTGTTATTTGTTTTGCAACACTTTCATGTTTGTTTTGAATAGATTGCAATGTAAACAACAACATTATCTATTAATTATACTAACAATCTATCTCAGCTGATCTCATCTTTGTACGAACTCTCAAAAGCAGCCAGAGACGCTTCTGACGCTGCCGTTGACTACTTCAACATTGCCCAACTCACCAACGAGTCCCAAGTCGAAGTATTTGCCCAATTAGCTGATTCTTTGAAGATTCTTACTTCTTCAGCACATAATGTTTCCAACACTGCAAAACATATCACTTCCAACAATGTCAATGTTCCAGGTTCTATTCCAGGATTTGACAACATTGATGCAGCTTTATTAGGTCCTTCTTCTTCAGATGACACAGTTGGTGCTGTTGCAACTGAACCAAAACAACAAAAGAAGAAACCTCAAAAAGATCCAAATGCTCCAAAGAAACCATTGACAGTTTTCTTTGCTTACTCTGCTTATACTCGTGAATCCTTAAGAGAACAAAGAAAATTAGAAGGTTTACCAGCTTTATCTTCGACTGAATTGACTCAAGAAATTTCCAAAAAATGGAATGAATTAAGTGAATTAGAAAAAGAGAAATGGAAAGAAGCTTATATGGTTGAATTAACTAACTACCAAGCTAAAAAAGAGGAGTATTTGGAAAGAAAAAAAAACGGAACTGTTATCAATATTGAAGGGCCAAATCCTGCACCAGTTGCCATTCCAGCTTATCTTATTGAAAAAAGAAATTCTTCTTCTTTAAATGAACTTGAGGGTCATAGCAGTGAAAAGAAAGACAAAAAGAAAGAAAAAAAAGAAAAGAAGAAGAAGAGAAAGTTAGAAGCTGCCACATCTGATGTACTCAATGGTTCTGATATCTAAGAACACTAGTACAAAACATTATGTAATCTATTGTAACCATATTCTTTAGTTCTTGATTGTTTTTTTTTTGTTATATGTCTCCATACTATTTGTGTCTATATGTACCTTTATTTTTGTGTTATTATCCTGCCTTTTGTCTTTATCAATTTGTATGTCTTTAAATATTGATGATAACTGATAACTGTAGTCTTCTGGTCAGAACAGCATATGGTATGTGCAACATTTCAATTGTTTGACTGTTTTTTTTTTTTTTGTTGAACTTTTTTTCGACATTGAAAATTGTACTGAAGATCAATTTGTTTTCTTGTGCCAAACAATTGTGATAGACGACAAATCACTCCAGGATGTTGAGAAGACTGTTTTCTACTACTACTAGAAACTCTAAGGAGCTTTTTACTGAGCCAGAAAAATGGATTTCTGCTGGTGCCAGACCACAACAAGTTTTGGAACTTTATTGGAAAAGATTATTGAATTCAGAAGTCTATACTAAAAATGAACATGAATTAAACGCTTTGCTTTCTAACGTTGATCATTTTGGTATGACGAAAGCACAAATTATTAAACGTTATGAAGAAAATTTCAAGATTGTTACTGCACAAGATAAAGTAAACATTAAAACTTTCAAAGAAGAACGCCCTGAATCTAAACATATTGCAGCTAAATATCCAGCTCCAGAAGTTCCATTCCCAGCTAAAGATTTGTTAAAAGAGCACCGTCAACTTAGAAACTTGAATAGAATTGCTGCTTATGAATTACCACAGCTTGTTAAATTCCGTGAAGAAT
Organism: Starmera amethionina; assembly: GCA_030573755.1. Classification (NCBI taxonomy): domain Eukaryota; kingdom Fungi; phylum Ascomycota; class Saccharomycetes; order Phaffomycetales; family Phaffomycetaceae; genus Starmera; species Starmera amethionina. Next base: position 3,525 of record JAJMDW010000178.1, read on the forward strand.
ATAAACCAGTAAAAGAAGATATTCTAATATTCCGTTACCGTACTTATTTGAATGAGCCAAACAACAAAGAAAACAAGAAGACAATTCTATATGTTAACGTCAATGATTTGGATTTGAATGAAAAGCAATTACATAAATTCAAAACTTTAGCTGGTCCAAGATTTGATTACACAAGAGATCAATTTAAAATGTCTTGCAGTACCATGCCAGATAATTTACAAGCAACAAGATACCTTGTTTCTGTCTTCAACAAGTTGTTAGCTGAGTCTAAAGATTTATCAAAAGAAACTTTTGAAGATATCCCATTAAGAACAACTCATATTGATATCAGAGAAAGTAAACCAAAACACAAACGTTTGAAATTGAGAAACTTACAAGTTCCTGCCGAATGGGCAAGACCTCAAGATGCGCCAGCTTTGAAAGGTTCCGCATTGAAATTGATCAATATTGAAAGAAAGAAATACCAAGATTCTTTACGTCTTGTTAACCCAGTTGAAGCGAATAACTAGACAGACTAGTTATGGAAACTTTAGATAGAGAAGACAATAATCCTGCTCCCGCTATCTTAAAATGTGTATATACAAAATAACAAAATGAATGTGAAAATTTGATTAAAATTGTAGGGGGAAAAAAAAAAAAATTATTTCTCAAAAAAAAAGTCGAAATTTTCGAAAAAACAACAAAACATTCAGCCTTAAATTGAAGCGTTTCAATTCAATTCATCCCGTTATCAGCTCCAATTGAATTTTAAAATGGCCGCTCGTCCAGCAAATAACCGCAGAAAAGGCTCAAGACAACATTCAACCAGTGGGAAACTACCTACTAAATCCTCAGCTCCATCATTAACTTTAAATGAGATTTTGGATTTATTGAATTTAACGTATAATCATAAGGATAATGAATTGAAAGGGGAAACCAGCGCGGTGCCCGGCGTAACAGTACTAGAGCAGTTGCAGAAGCTGCTCAATAAGATGAATGATCAGTTGGAGATTGTGGCAAATCATGATGATGGCCTGATTAATGAGATTAATCAAGTCTTAAGAAATTCTGCTGCTATACAAAGTGAGGACGATAGTCGTATTGATGAAAACAACGATAAGAGTGCGGATGTGAAAGAAAATGGTGATGTTGAGATGGAAGATGTTGAAAGTAAGAGAGTAGATGAGGTAAAAGAACAAAGTGATGATGATGATAATGAAACTAATAATAATGAAAATAACAATAACGGGGAAGATCGTTCATCCCTCGATGAGGTGGATGTTGCCACTGAGAAAGACTTGAATGGGAAAAATGACAGTAAGAGCAAGAAAGATAAAGATAATGATAATGAAGAAACAATCATTGGCGAAATCGATAATGACGTTGAAGTTGAAGATGTTAATGGCTCAAATGTAGATCCAGAGGATGTATTTCAGGATGCATCAGAGCATGTTAAAGAAGAAAATGAGGGTAATATAGAACAGGTAGAAAATGATGAAGTTAAACAAACAATTGAAAATGAAAAAAGAGAATTGATTGAAAACGATCCTTCTATTAAAAATCCGAAATCTGAATTTGTTACATCTCAAACATTACCGGCAGCAGCTCAAGCTTTAGGACTTTTCACTGAGAAAGATGGTGGACTAGAAGAACATGGTGAAAAATATTTAAAAGAAAAATATGGAGTTTCCTCTTATCCACAAAATGATTTACAAGATCTATTGCCAGGACCAATTCCAGATATTGATTTTAGTAAAAATAAACCAACAAATCAAGTTCAATTTACAACCTTCCAATCTTTTATTGAAAATTTTTTCAGAAATTTTAATGATGATGATTTGAAATTTTTAAAAAACAGATTTATAATTCCAGAAGCTTTAGCAAATGATCCAAATTATGATCCAAACTTAACACCATTTTTAATACCTAATTTAGGACCTTTATATTCCAACATCTGGAATGAAGAAGAAAATGGTGTTAATTATTCTCCTCCTCCAACTACACTAACTTTAGATTCAGTTATACCTAAACAATCGTCAAATGAGCTGGATGATAGTGCATTGGAAATGGAATCCGTTAGTTGTGGACCGCTAGTTTCAAGGTTATTATCAGCAATTATTAAAGATGATACAAACTCAAATGGTGATTCCAATAATAATGATGTGGTTAAGGATGAAAATGATAATGAAGATATGCTAACGAAATTAAGCTCATTATCAGATCAATCTGGATTTAAAGTTTCCAGTGTGAACACTGACTATACCACATTGGAAGAACGTTTAAAAAGAGAATTGAAATATATTGGAATTTTCATGAACTTGAACAATGGAAAAAATAGTAACAATAATGGCAACAGTGCAAATGATGATGACGATGAACAAGATATTGATTGGCTAAATGCTCAAGATGATGAAGTGTCAGCAGAATTACGTCGTTTACAATCTGAATTACAATTAATCAACAAGAAAAACAACAAACGTAAAAGAAAACTGTTACCAATTGTGGAAAAACAATTGGCATTTTATGAATATATGTCAATTTTAGAAGATTTGGACAAACAAGTTGATCAAGCATATTTGAAAAGGATCAAAACACCAAAAAATAAAAAGAAAAAACCAAATCCATCAACCAATACTACTAATTCTACTGTTGAGATGTCACCAGCTTTACAACAACAACTTGCAGCACAACAATCACATCAAGTTGCTGCAAATAGTGCAGCTAGATCGCTGATGGAAAAACGTCTTAGATGGATCAATAAAATTGGACCATTGTTTAATAAAGATCATCAAAGTATGCAAAGAATTCCAAAAGATTCAATTTTCAAGAATTTGGATGACGATGAGGATGATAGCGATGATGATGATTATGAAGGTGCTGCTGAAGATTTGGTGTTACAAGAGCAACATTGACTTGGGGAAGTTTTTTTTTTTTTTTTTTTTTTTTTTTTTTTTTTTTTTTCTGGCATGAAAGCTGTATATTTGACTAGACTTTATCGATGTTTTGTTTGAGAACACTTGAATATCAGAATTGTAATACAAAGAAAGGGGGCTCATCAATACTGTAGTCAGTAGAGTAACAAAATATCAAATATTAGCTACTACTAGATCTTAAACCACAAATTTACGCAATGCACAGTCATAAATTTTCTAAAATTGAACAGTTGTAGGTCGACTTTTTATAATAAGCTAGCCGTTAATTAAGAGAAATTTAAGAAGTAGCTGCGCAAATTTGCCTACCATAGTTGAAAGCAGGAGTGTTCCCAGTACTGGAGTAAACCAAAAATATCAGCCTGTTAATTCCTGCAAATTTCGAGCCTACATTTTATTTTTTTTTATTTTTTTATTTGACCTGATAAGAATTGTTTAAAATGAAAAGTATTTGATATTTAAAGTGCTATAGAGTTATGAACTCAGATATATACAGTGTGGTATTTAAGCAAGTGCGCTGGTAATATCTCTCAGTGGAGGAATTGTGCTGACGTTTCCAATTGCAGCAACAGAAACAGGTTTTCCTTGGATTCTGTAAAGAGCCCAGTTTTTCACATCTTCTTTTGTGACAATATCCACTTTTTTGAACACTTCTTCTGGTTCCAGTCTTTTACCAGTGGTGACAATTTGTCTACCAATATCTTCCGCAATGTTGGAAGTATCGTCAAGATTGAGTAATAGAGCAGCTTTCAATTTGGATTTGGCTCTTTCCAACTCATCATCTGTAATATCACCTCTTTTGAGTCTGTTCCATTCTTTAACCACTTCTGAAACAACATATTTTAAATCCATATTGTTCTCTGCAGTGATGTAGACACCCCATAATCCGGTATCAGAATAAGAAGTAGAAAAAGACATATATGAGTTAGCTAGTGGTTCCTTGCCTTCATTCATACCTTTGGAAACTGCAGCTGCTAATTTAGCTGGGTTGTTGGATCCAGTACCAACAGATCTATCCCAACTGTTTATTATGGATTGAGTCACTAATGCAGTATAATTATCTGGTGCATTCCAACTAACACCTTCAATGGCCAAAACTAGATGTGTGTTTGGTAAACTATTATCTTGAATTTTCAATTCATCACCATAAAAAATTGGTAGTTCACCTCTTGGACTACCTAATGGAACTTTACTTGGAGATGGTTGAAATTGTTTAAAGTTCAAATGTGCTAATTTAACCAACTCATCATGATCAACAGCTCCTGCTCCTGCCAAAACCATTCTATCAGCAGCATAATTTCTAGAAATATAATCGGTTAAATCATTTCTTTGAATTGAGTTAATATTTTCTCTTGGTCCTAAAATTGTACGTCCTAAAGGTTGGTTTTTATAACAGATGGCATGTAACTGGTCAAAAACGACCTCATCATACATCTTATCAACTTCATCTGATTCTCTAATAATAACATCTCTTTCTCTTTCAATAGCCTTTTTCTCCAATAGGGAGTTGGACAAAATATCAGATAAAACATTAACGGCTTCTGGAATGTTTTGTTTCAATGCTTTAGCGTAATAAACGGTGTTTTCTCTGGATGTATAAGCGTTCAAATGAGCACCAATGTTTTCAATCTCTAATTCTAACCCAACTTGACTTCTATTAGTTGTACCTTTGAAAGCTAAATGTTCCAAGAAATGAGCAGTACCGTTGTTCTTTGCGTTTTCTGCACGAGAGCCAGCATCGACCCAGACACCAACAGTTGCAGTTTTAGAATTAGGAATGTATTCGGAGGCAACAGTTAAACCATTTGGAAGTGTGGAAATCTTAGTTTTAGGAATTTTTTGCATGGTAGTTGCAAAATTTCTTTGGATATTCTTGAAAACAGAGTTTCTTTTCAACATTCTTGCATTCAACATCGTCGTTTTGAGTGAGTGAGTGAGTTTGTTGGTGGGAAAAAACGACTTTTTTATTGTTTTCTGTGATACAATTTTGATTTCAAATTTTAACAAATTCTGGATTTTATCGATTTTCAAAATTTTTTCCTGTTTGTAAATTCTTCTCCATCAATTTTATTAGAGTATGAATATAAATTTTGAATATTATTCAATTAAATAAGATTAAGACTAGCATTGCTGGTGTTGCTAGATTAACAAAGGAAAGCTTGAGACAACTTACACAAATCACTAAAAAGAATGTCCGATGATGACGATTTCATGATGTCTGATGCAGACTCCTATGAGTTTGAATACGATGATGACGATGAAGATGAAGTTGTTGAAGACCAGATGAGCAATGCTGATGACCAGAATAGTGATGGAGAGAATACAGGGAACGGGAACGGGAATGGTGATGTGGATGTGACTAAGGTACAGAATAAGTACTATAAAGCCAAAAGTATAAAGACAGATGATCCTGAAAAGGCATTAGTGATATTTCAATCCATTTTAACCAAAGAAAACCCTGACCATGAAAATGAATTGATAGAATACAAGTTCAAAACATTGAAACAAATACTCAAAATTGAGTATAAACTAAATAACTTCAAAAATTTCAACCTTTTTTTCAAACAAATGTTTACTTTGAATTTGAAAAAACTATCCAAGAGTTATATAGAGGACAGTTTAAGTAGAATGTTAGATTCATATATAAGCCTACCACAAGAAGAAGAATTGGAATTTTTAGAGACTTTTTTACAAAATTATGGACCAACAAATAGACTATTGCTAAAGGCAGAATTAAAGAAAGTTGCCGTGTTAATTAAATTATCAAAATTTGATGAAATTATAGTATTATTGAATAGACTTTATCAAAGAGTCGATTCACTTCCTGAAGTGTCGAAAAACTCTTTTTTGTTGGAACTATATTCTATTGAAATCCAAGTTTATTCCAGTACAAATGATTTCATTAAATTAAAAGAACTGTATTACAAGACTCTATTGATTCGAAACTCAATTTCACATCCAAAAATCAATGCTATTATTAAGGAATGTGGTGCCAAAATGTTTATGAGAGATGAATTATATGATCAAGCAACAAGTGAATTTTATGAAAGTTTTAAAAGTTATGATGAAATTGGAAATCAGGATAAAAGAATTCAAATTTTAAAATATTTGATTGTATCATCAATATTGAGTCAAAATGAAATTAATAAATTTGAAAGTCAAGAAACTAAATTTTTTCTTAATGAACCAGAGATTAAAAAATATATTAAATTGATTAAATCTTTTGAAACTTTAAAAAAATGATGATTTTGCAAAACTTTTTAAATCTTTGGTTAAAGAGGAATCAAATGATGCCTTTTTATTACATTTTTTCAATAAAATTGAAGAGATTTTAAAATTAAAAATATTAATTAATTGTATTAAACCTTTCAAAAAGATTTCCATGATAAAATTGAGTGAGTATTTGGATTTATCAATGGATAGAATTGAAGAGATTTTTCTGAAATTGAAAAACAACGGACAGCTTGAAAATGTAAGGCTGGACCTTATTGATATGATTATTTACAATGAATGATATTACGATTTTTAAATTGTACTGTTGAGTGTGCACTGTGTTGTAATTTTTTTTTTTTTTTTGATAGTACTTATGAAATAATAAAGAATAATGTATAATATTTATTTACAATCTATTAACAACTATTTACTACTCAATCTTCTGGTAAATTTAAACTCGTTAGCTTGAGCTTCAAGAATAGAGTTTTTCAAATCTTTGATTGAAGACAATCCAAGTAAAGGTTTTGCTAAAACTTTTCTAACTTCTGGAGAAAATGAAGAAATATTTAAAGCATGCAAAGTTAAATCTGCTCTTCCTTCTAGTTTTGGATTTTTTTCTAATTCGGCTTGATAAGAAGATTTTTCCAACAATTGATATCTACCTTGAAGAAGAAATTCATTTTGCAAGTTGTGAGCAGGTGAATTCAAATTAGATAAATCGAAATATTTCAAAAGTCTTGATCCATAAGTATCTGAATGTAATGGTGAACTGGACAATAATTCTTGAGTTGTAAGAACATGAGGGGTGAATGTGTTAGATTGAACGTCTTTTAATTCTAATTTAGAATCTGGTTCTCTTAATTTCGTTTTTCTTGGATTTCTTTGCTGTCTTTGTTGTTTGTGTTGTCCCATTCTGTTTCTGTTTGGAACACCTTGTCTTCTATCTCCATTTGCATTGTTGTTTCTTTGGCCTTCAAATGAACTGAATCCATCAACTTCAATTTCAGAAGAGAATTGTTTGGATTTTCTTTTAAAACCGGTATCAATTTTAATATCCCTATTTGGTAAATCTTCTTGATCGTTTCTTCTTCTGTTATTATTATTATTATTATTATTAATACTTCTGCTAAAGTTGTTGTTTTCTCTGCTATTGGATTTCACAGGTCTTTTTCCAAGGTCTAAGTTTTCAACTCTTTTTAAAAGAGCAGTTAAATCAAACCCACCAACCGATTTCACTGGTTCCGACTGTTTTGGTTTAGAAAGAGTGGTAGCTTTAGCCTCAGTGGCATAAGATCTTCTGTAGACTGTTCTCAATGAGTTTCTAAACATTATTTCAACCAGTCTTCAATCTTTAGAATAACTTCCTTCCAGTTTTTTGATTTTGCAAATTCTGAAAAATTTGGACGATTTTTTGAAAAATTTAATTCCGGTTGCCTATTTTATATGTAACTTTTTTTTGAGTTCCGGTTTGTGCATTTGGACGCAGAACTTCGCATCAGCTAAAAGCTAAACTTGAAGATCAAAAATTAAAGAGAGAGGAATCTACAAAAGTTTCGAAATTGGTAGTCAAATTGATCTGATAAAGTAAAGATTATTTATTAGAACGACACTAATATTATTGCAATTGTGAATATCTAACAAAAAGAAAAAGTCCATGATTGTAATAATCTTGATTTGAAATTATTTCATCTAGAATATGGATTCTGTTGTGGTGGACCTCTAGATTGACCTTGTTGTGGGTACATGTTCTGTTGGTACTGTCCAAATTGTTGCTGTTGTAGTGGCGGTTGTTGTTGTTGTTGCTGTCTACCCATTGGAGCTCCATATTGTTGTTGTTGTTGAGGATAAGGTTGAGATTGAGATTGTGGTTGTGGTTGTGGTGCATATCCATATTGTGGTCTTTGTTGTTGGTTTTGAGGTGGCCTTTGAGGTTGCAGTTGTTGTTGTTGTGGTGGTGGTTGTGAAGAATACTGTCCTTGTGGAACAGGTCTTCTTTGTGGGTGTGGTTTTTGCTGTTGTGGTGGATAACCCTGTTGATAATGCTGTTGTGGAGGTTGAGGTTGAGGTTGAGGTTGAGGTTGAGGTTGAGGTTGAGGTTGAGGTTGAAATTGTTGTTGTGGAGGTCTTTGTGGGTATCCTTGTTGAGTAACATGCCCATTAAATCTTGCTTGGGATTGCTGAGCTGGACCTTGAGGAGGAAATTGTCTCTGTTGTTGTTGTTGTTGTTGTGGAGCTGGCCCTGGGACTGGTCCTCTTGATTGTTGGTATACTTGTTGGGATTGTATAGGCCTTTGAGATTGCTGCTGTGAAGGTAATGGTTGTTGTTGACCAGGAAATTTACGTGGTAAACTTGAAGATGAAGCAGTAGGTAAATCAGTAGGATAAGGAGGTCTTTGTTGTTGTATCTGTTGATGGGCAGGCGGTACAGGTGGATGTTGAGCTTGCTTTACAAGTTGAGGTTGTGGTTGTTGTTTGAAAATCACTGCTGGAGATTTCTGAAATTGATTTCGTTTGACTTGCTCTATTGGTTGTTGATGAGTTGAAACACGTCCACTAGTATAATCAAGAGTTGGTACTCCTTGTTTGGCTGGAGATATCAACGGCTTGTTTGGCTGTTCAATTGTGATTTCTGGAACTTGATGATGAACTGGAGCAATTGGTGTCTCAGTAAGGTCTTCATTTGAATAAGTTGGATCAAAGATATCACCTCTTTTATTATTATTAAAACCTCTAGTATTAGCAACGGCAAGAGCACTTAATCCAGATTGTAATTCTTGGGTATCAAACTCTTCATATTCATCATAGTGAGTTGCAATATTATTACCAGCAAGTTTTGATTGATATTCGGAATATGGGTTATAAGAGTTATTTATCTTGTTATTAAATTCAGATGATCTTGGTCTTTGATTTGGATTATCAACAGATCTATTTGAAGATTTAGCGTCATAATAGTTATTCAAGCTGTTTTTAGATCGTTGATTATTTGTTTTTTGTAAATAAACGTTATTGCTACCATTACCTGTATTAATATTTGAGTAATCTTCATATAATTGAGAAATTTCTGAGTTTCTATTACTTCTAGGATTATTACTTGAATTATCAACAGATAATTTATTGCTATCACTATCAGTTGGTTCTTCATCTTCAATTGATTGAGCAGTGGAACTTGCCTTCGATAAAACTGAATCTCTTTTGAATTTTGGAGCAGGTAGGAAACTAGGAGATAATGGTGACATTGGTCTGTTAATTGGTAATTTAGCTTCGGCAAATGCATTCCCATCAACTAAACTTGTTGTGTTACTAATTGCACCGGTAATACCATGACTGGAACCACAACCAGTATAACCACCTTGTAATTTTCTACCCAAGACTTCTTTAATTTTAAATCTCCATTCAGTAACCAGCCAATTTGAAGCTTGAGGATTACTTGCTAATAAGATTAGATCATCAACTTCTAAATAATGAACATGAGGTAAAACAGGTAAACCAAATAATAAAGAGTTCATTTCATTTTTATTTGCATTTAATCTTTTTGGACGTCCATATAAAGCAAAAGTGTTTAATAATGGGATCAAAAATCTAATTAAAGTATCATAACCTGGAACTGCACTATGTTGTTCTGGCATGAAATAAACGGAGGCTTCTTTTGGAATAGATTTTTTACTTGAATCAAAATGAACGGTACCTTCTAATTTAATCATAGTACTTTGATCAATCAATTGAGCTGTTTGTGGATATAAAGCATAAGCAGCAGAAGCATCTTTTATTATGGCCATTGCTGATTTCTTGTTTTTCTTTTCATCTTTATAGAAAGAAACCGTACCTTTATAAATTTTCCCATTCTTGGATTTCTTGGAAGGTTGTTCAATAACAGCAAAACAGCGTTTCCAAGGCATACCTGACCCAAATCTCACTGATACCCAATCTTCGTAGTCAAATTTTGTATCTGATAAAATGGTTCTGATATCAGATAATTTAGAGCCTTTTGCAGATAATAGAGCACCAGTATAAGCTTCTTGTAAAGAGGTGTTTTCAAAATTTGATAATCTAAAAGCTGCGCTCCATCTATGAAAGTCTTCTAATTGAGGAAACTGTAACAAGTATTGGTTTTTCAATGTTGTGGAAACAATGATGATATTTTTCAATCCATTTTCCAGTTTATCAACAGCTCTAAATGAAGAATCGGTGAAATTGATATAATCAGGTTTTGAGCTTGCATTCAACAAAGCTTCTGTATCGTGCTGATATTTTTCGATCTCCTGGACGTTCCATACTGCAAGCTGGGTACCTAACAAAACACCATAGACCTCTCTCCACTGCAAGTTTGGAACTGCCTCACCGTCCGAGTTGATGTTGTGTAAAAGCATAAAGATACCCTCATTGTAACGGCGGTGTGCCTGCGCTGAGAGCAGGGTAATGATGGGAGCTAGCTCTGGACTCACTTCGTTGGTGCTCCCTTGGAGATGAGGGTTTGGAGGAGGGAGGGCAGAGGAAGAGTTTGACCTTGACCTTGACCTGGATTTATAGTTATCGTCGTCTGCAAAGCTGTTGATTTTAGGCGAGCTGGCGCCAGAGCGGTTTCCAGAGAACAGGCGCTTCATGTTGCTGCTGGTTGTGTTTGGCTGCTCTTGTTGTTGTTGTCTGTTGTCTGAAAACACTACCACTAGCGCTTTGTATTATGTAGCAAGAAGAGTCTGAAATTAAACTGAAGGAGTTTTATAAATGATAGAAGCCAAATTTCCAATTTTAAATTTCAACTTTTTTCAACTGTACTGTAATTTTCAGTTTTCAGCTTGTTGCAATTAATTGCAGCTGCTGTTTTTGGGCAGACAACAACAAACAATCATCGTTGAATTCAAGTCTAAGCCTTAGCTTTATAAAAAAAGAGCGTGGACTGCAGTCATAAAGTCATACAGGAGTTAGTGGTTAGCAGTAAATTGCAACAAGTTGATATTGATTATGGTTCATAGCTGTAGACTATCAGCACAGTTGTGGACCTGCTGTACCATTACGTTGCTGACGTTGACGGTTGTGCCTGAATTACATAATAACATTTACAAATTACAGTGATCGCCTACTGTTCGACGAATAAAGCAAATTGCTCGCCAAATTTGAATTTATTGAGTAGCTGCACTAATAGTTTAATTTGACTTTAACTTTGACAGCACAGCAAGCTATTTATTGCCAGTTGCCATAACTTGTAACCGTTGGCTACAATTGTGATCTATTAGGTAGCAAGAATTAATACTGAATTTGGTGTATTAATATGTGTCAACTGGTTTCTTGAATTAATCATCTAAGACGTACTAGAATCGACTAGAAGTTACAACTTATATTGTACTTAACTTCCTATTATAATTAATGTTTTATTACTGGAATCTGCTACAATCTAGTATCTACATTGTACAATAGTTATTAGTGATCCATGTTGTGCTTTTATTAACTTGTACAACATGCACTTCAAAAAATATCAACTTCTTCAAATCTATGTTCTTTTCTTTGTTCCCAATACTCTCCAGTAAACTCAAAAAATTCTTCCCCTGTTATTGGATGTGTTTTTTTAACAAAATATCTAGGTTTATATTCAATACCTTTTTCTTCTCTTTCTTTTCTACTTGCTCTTTGTTTAACTTCAACTTTATTTTTCAAATCGGATGCTTCATCATATCTACCTTCTTCCATCGCTCTTTGATCTGGTCTCAATCTTGAATCAGTACTTCTTAACCATGGTCTCAAATTATCATTCAAATCATTCAAAGTGATTGCATAGGATGTTAAATTAAATAAAACTTGTGGTCTTGTTGAAACTTGCCATATTAAAAATTTATTGCCATCTTCTGTTGGTAAATTCTTTCCATTTCCATTTCCATTATCATTAACTCCACTAGTAACACTAGTAGATTCAATATTAACTTCATTCTTATTAACAATCTTTTTACCAAAAATTTTACTATTCCAATGGCCTCCAATTGCCCAAGTTTTTTCACCAGCTGAATTATAAATAATACCTGATAATTCAAAAGCAGATGTACCTCTCCAACCTCTTGGTTTCATATTTATAACACACTTATCTCCGGTAAGATGATTTATAATCTCCATTTCTCCCCAATTATCAATACTTGGATAACCTGTAATAATTCCAACAACTGAAGTCGTTACTTTTTTCCATGAATAAACTTCTTCAACTCCATTTTCACCATCTGGTCTCATATGTAAATACCACGTCCCTATAGGTAAAACATCAAATGAACGTCCATTGAACCCGGATTTAACTGATGTTTCTCCATAATAATCCCATTTGGCTGATTCTGTATAAAGTGCTGAAATTGGTGGATGATGACTGACTTGTTCAACAAAAAATCTAAAACCTTTATCTGGTCGACAATATTCAAAGGTCTCTCCTAATAATGGATTGAATGGTTTCGCCACTCTATCGACTGTTGACGAATATTCACATGTAGCAAATGCTGCTATATACAGTAATCTTAAAGTTGAATCTTCAAAAGTTGCTGCTTGATCTAATAAATATGAATATTCAATATCCTCTGCAATTCTTTGTAATAATGAGGTTGGTTCATTGAAAACAACTGGCAAAGAAATTTTAGTTATATCTCTACCAATCATGGATTTCAACACTCCCCATAAACTAACTTTTGGTCTATTATCAGTCTTCAATGGTAAATCTGTTCTCATAACTTCATAACCTTCAAATGATTTATCTTCTAAAATTTTATCATGTTTCCTTTTCTGTAATTCATTTGGAAAATTTGGTTCATTATTAATTCCATCATCTATATTTGTTTCATGTTTAATTGAAAGTTTATTAATTTTGGAAATCTTATCAACGATTTGTTCATCTTCTTCATTTTCATCCCCGTCTGAAAAATCATCAGCATCAAAAAATTCATCTTCATCATCATCTTCCTCATTTAAAAATTTTGTAATTTGTTGATCTTCTACTGATGTCATTGAAGACTTTCTGATAATTGACTGCGATCCTGTTGTTTCAACAGGTTCAACTTCTTGTACTCCCATGGATTGATCATTTTGTAAGTCAACATATTTTTTTTCTTCCTCTTTGAATTCTTCATCAATTGAATCATGCTGTCCTAATGAAGTGACTGATGTTGATCCAAATTTCTTAGTTAATGCTTTCCGCAAAATTTTACGTTCATCCTCAAATGATTGTATTTCAATATTTCTTTTTTCTAATTCCATTTCTAAATCTCTGATTGAACTGATCCATAACTCATTAACATCACGCTGTTTTTGTAAAGCTTTAACCAATTTACTATCTCTTTTCAGTACCAAATCATTCAATTGTTCAAATGCTTTACCAATAGATTCAACTGAAACTAAAGCTGCTAAGAGTTCATCTGATGATGAATAATTGGATTTTCTTTCAACATTAACAAGTAGTTCTTTGAGAGAGCTTAACTCTAAAGAAAATCTTCTTTTCAAAACATGAATTTCTTGTGAAAATGGTCCGGATTCAACGTCAATGTTTTCTTCATCTCTATCATAATCTGGGTTTGTTTCAATTTCCTCATATTCATCAGTATTATTATCGTGATTAGCACGTGATTCTTCTTCCGTATCATTGACGTCATCTTCGTCGTCGTCGTCATCGCTACTATCATTAATGATCTCAGAGTCACGACGTGAAATAATGACCGGTTGGTCACTTAAACTGCTTGATCTAGACATAGCTGATCCCACGCTTGTTTTTCTCGTTGTTATTTGTGGTTTGAATAGATTGTTGTTATTGTTTGATAAATCAGGATATAATTTAGGACTATTAGAACTTGTCTTATTTTGATTCGCGCTATTATGGTTGGCAGCTGCTTTTGCTGCAGCTCTATCACGATCTTTAGAAGCTCTAATTGCTCCTTGTAAACTCCAAACCCAACGATTGGTTTCAACAGGATGATTCCCTTTTAAATGCCATCTAACATCATCATTTCCAACTATTTCAAATTTTAATGCCTCTGATGAGTCTAGATGTAAAGTTGCATTTTTCATATTCAACGAACCTCTGCATGAATTATTTGTATCATCTTGACTTTTATAGTATGACAAAATTCCATCGGAGTCTAAAATAAACCAACGTAACTTATAACCACCTGCAAAATTAGTCCATTTTCTTAAATAACCTTTATAGGTCGAGTTATGAGTTCCAGTAGTCATCACAGTTTGATCTTTGCATGCCTCATTAATTAATTGCTTCATTGGCTCATTGTTCTTTGGGATCAAATCTGATGGCAATCTACCTTTAAAATCACGTTTAAATGGATCACCTCCATGATTTAAGATCCATTTCACCATCTCAAGATCTTCTTTCAATATAAATTCCTGTAAGACAGTCAATCCTGTCTGTGTATCATTACCATTTATATCTAGCAATTCCAAGTTTCTTGGTGAGGACATTATTTCTTCTAATTTTGCATAATTATGATTTGTAAAAGATTGTCTAAATTCATTAGCAGTTCTTTCGACATATGCAGCTCTTTCATATTGCAACAAACTAACCATATCTAGCTCTTTAGCAACTTCAAGCGGTTGCTTCAATTCATTGTTAACTAACGTATCATTGATTCTCGGATCTTTCATCAATACTTTTGCAACGTCCAATCTTGAGTTCATGGCAGCAAGGTGTAATGGAGTGTTTCCATTTTGATCTTGTGAATTTATATTAACAGATAATTCCTTAGATGACTCTTCAGACAATAATTCAACAACCAATTTCAATGGAGCAACTTGGACAGCTAAATTAATGATGAGGTTTTTAACGGAAATCAACTCATTGTAATTAACTGAATCTTTAACTGAATTGATCAAATTGACTAGCTGGTCGTAGTTGCTATTCTTCAGTGCCTCTAATATCTTAAGTTTAAATAACGGTGGATTCAATACAGAACCTTCTCGTGGAGAGGTACTAAATTTGTTAGGTTTCAGATCATAAATACAATAGCAATCTTCTAGAAACTCGACTCACCTGCTCAATTCGACGGGAATTTTTTCAACTTCTGTCATTTAAAAAAGTTGTTTGTCTTTATGATTCAACTGGTCACTTGAAGGAATCCAGATCGGCCAGTTTGACGCACAAGTTTGAAAGTTTTTGAATAAACTACAAAAAAAGAATGATTTTTTTTAAAAATTTCATGTTTTGATTTCTGTCAATAATTATATGCTGAGACTTGAGAGTTGAAAATCGAGACTAAAATTAAACGAATTACAAGCCAAAGTGAAAGTTGATTTTGTGTGTAAAGATTAAGCTAACTTAGTAGTCAATTCAACGAATCCAGTTCATCTTACTTTCTACAATCCAATTTAGTCTATAAACTCACTCAACAAAAGGAGATTTGTAATATTTTTTTGTAATTTTACACAAAAGTATTTACAAAGAACCACAGTCTATTAAACTCATTTGAATACCGTTTGGAAGGAAGAATTAATGTTTCCTTTGTCAAGTGCAGCTCTTTTAACAGGTCTCTGTGAGCTCTCTTTCGTACTCATTAATCTTTTTCTGTAAGATCTGTCAATTTCAGCCTGATCTGCCCCATTTCCATTATTACTTAAACTTAAGATCTCGGTTGGCAAAACGATTTTTGGTAATTGTTGTTCATCAGCATTATCTTGTTGAACAATTGTTCGTTCTGATGATTGTAATTGTGGGTTTTCACCGTTATTGAATAACCCTGTTCCATCAATAATCTTGACTCTATATGATAAATCTTGATGATTTTTTTTATCATTGAATAGTGTAATAACATCATTATCAAATATGACAGTTTTAAATCCACGAGAAATTTTTAACCCATTGATAAAACATCCATTTGTACTAAAGTCAATCAACCAAATATCATCTAAACCTTGAGCTGGACTTTCAAAAAGACCTTTACCAATAGGGTGTCTTTTTTTTGCAAATGAACAATGAATTTTAGATAATCTATCCTCTGCAATAACTTCATTACATGAATCATTCCTTCCTATGAAAAATGGAGAAACACCCTGTGGGATAAAAATCGGAGTCTTGTTGATACTTCCTTCTGTTGGAACTAATGTGAACCAAGTACCAACTGGAATCTGCAATTTCTTTTGATTTGGGAAATTATTTGATTGTGAAGTGTTCGATTTGTTATCTTTATCTAATGGTGACGTTTTGCCTGCTTCTATAAGTGATGTTTCATCATAGTTGTGTTCCAGTGAACTATTTATTTGTGAGAAATCCAAAGTTTTCTCTTGAGATGGTTGTGAACTGTTGACAGGTTTTTGTTGTGAACGTTTGTGATTATTTGATGGGATTGGAGGTGGAGCTGGAACTTTGAAAACTTGGGAATTGGAAATTGGGTTTTTGTTGTTTCCATTATTAGTATTCATGCTATTTATTAGTGTGTTATGCTGGGCTTCTTTTTGAGATTGTGATTGATTTTCACGTAACGATTTGCCAGATTCCAATCTTTGTTGTTGTGATTGGGATTGTGATAACGAGATTTGAGAATTAAAATTGTTTGTAGCTTCAAGCCATGGGTGATTCAATGCTTGCTCCGCTGTGGATCGAAGTCTTGGATCAACTTTCAGAACAGAGTCCAAAAAGCTTCTCGCTTCTTTAGAAACACCTGCTTCTCTCAGAGGTCTTTCATGATAAGAACCATTTTTAATTTGTTGGTATAATTGTTCCTGTGTGCTACCACTGAATGGTAAATGTGCTGTCAGAATAACATAAACTAAACATCCAAGTGACCACATATCAACTAAGGATGAATATTTACTACTTTCAACAACTTTTGAAAATCTTCCATCAATAACTTCTGGTGCAACATAAGCTAAAGTACCACAAAAAGTTTTCATAAAAGTTCCCTTATCTGAAATTTTTCCTAATCCAAAATCCGTTATCTTAACTAACACTGGTTCATCTTGGGCAATCAATATATTATCCGGTTTCAAATCTCTATGTGAAATTCCTAATGAATGAACATATTTCATAGCTTCAAGTATCTGTTTGGTAATTTCTCTACCTGCTTCTTCACCTACAGATCCATGAGCAGCAACAAAATCCATTAAATCTCCACCGGCTACAAATTCCATAACCAGGTAATAATTATCGGAATCTTCATAAAAACCTTTCAAACTAACAATACCAGGGTGGTTTAATCTTCTTAAAATTTCCAATTCACGACTTACACCTTCAGTATTCCCCATAATTTTCCTTTTAGAAGTTATTTTAGCAGCAAATGTTTTACCAGTTGATCTTTCAATGGCTTTTTTAACAATAGCAAACGCACCTTGACCAACAACTTCATCTTTGATTGAAAATTCTTTATGTATACCTTCTTCATCTCTAACTTGTTGGTCCTTTTCACTGTCACTTTTAGGAAAAAACACAATGAACCTTACAATGTCTTTTGGAACACCTAATCCTACAGCAATTTCATCACCTTGACTCAAAATATAATTCTTTCCTTTTACTAATCTTTGATTATTTATCCAAGTTCCATTGGTAGAAGTATCTTGTATGAGCACGCTTGAATCCCCGCTCCATATCTTAAAATGCGTATTACTCAATCTATTTGTCTTAGGGTAGCTGATATCACATTTAGGATTTCTTCCAAAAGTCCATTCTTTAATATTATTTGGTTTAATTTTCAGATCAATATTTGGTAACTGACCAGTTGTGCAAATAAGCCGACAAACTGTACCCTTTTGTATATTTAGCTGGCTGTTGTGATCTAATTGGGCCGCCTGTGTTGCCTGAGTTGCCTGTGTGGGCTGTGTCGGTAGTTCCATCTGGTGGATCTGTGTTCTAATTGATAGTCAATTCTGACCTCTAAATTGTTTTACTGATTTTTTATATTACTTAAAGACGCGTCAGAAATTTTGTACAGAAAGGCGGGTAATTGAATGCAACTGAAGCTAATACGTTTATTCATGGAGCTTTAATGGATATGCTGAGTAGTGTTGAGTTTTGTATGTAGTTGCACTTGTACTTGTCTGTTTTTCCTTGTTCAAAAACTCACAGTACCATCATTTAATGTAAAGTTTTTTGAACTGATGTAAATCAGATTGAGCATCTTCCAAATGCAAATCGTATATCAATAACTCACCAGTGGTAGTTCCAACAAAGGCTCTAGCTCCAAATGTGTCAAATTCTAATCTATTCAGAATTGAGTTTGTTTTGATTTTAAGAATTGGAATTGTTGGATCAATACTCAAATCAACAAGCTCTAGATAATCTTGATAAATGAATGCAATTTGAGTTGGGTACCCTGGACGCCATTTGACATCAAGAATTGATGTGTTCTTGTATATGGTCATTAATGGTTCTTCAGGGTTTGTTAAGTCCCATAATGAAATTTTCCAATCAAACGAACTGGCAAGAAATAGATTTGGAAATGTGGTTGATTCATTTAGTGATGTAATTGATCCTTGATGATATTGAAAAATTGTATCAATATAACTTTCTGGATCTGCATTAACTTTATTCTCAAATCTTTTGATTCTATAAATATTCCCATCTTCACTTCCCACTATTAAAAACCCATGATCATTAGTTAAATTAATTAAACAAGTTGGTGATAGTTGATCATATCTGTAACCTAACTTCTTAGGTAGTTTTAATTCCAATGGTTCAGTTGAAGGTTTTGATAACAATGATGTCACCCATGAGCAAACTTTCCCATCTGTGGATGCAGTTATTAAAATTCCATTGTTTTCATTCAATTGAGTTAATGCAAAAACTGGGTATAGATGTGTTCGACTAGTTGAAGGTGATATGAGATATGGAAACTTTGATTCTGACTCTAGGTTCCATATCACCACTTTACCATTATAGCCAGTACCGATGATCAAATTGGATTGAAATTTTGAGAATTGAACGTTAAGAATTTTTGTATATGAATTGAATTGATATTCAAAATTTTTGAATTTGCAATTATATATATATAGCTTTTTACCTGTTGAAATGACTATTAATTCTGGGAAGAATTTTGAAGTCGATAAAGAATAGATTGAGTCACCAATTTTTTCTGAAGTGAATTTTGAATATTTTTGATTATTATCTATGCTTTCATTGTTGTATGTTGTATTTGTAATAGATGTATTTTCATAGCTTTGTAAAATATCTTTATCGTCCTCCGTGGCTCTATTGATAATTTTGAATGATCTATCAAAGAATTTGGCTAAAGCTGTTTCATCCACTGAGGCATAATCTTCTATTGCTTGAATTTCTTGTTGTGGTTCTTCTTCTATCTCAATTTCTTTCTCTGTAGCAGTCTCTACTACTTCGATTTTAGTATCTTTGAGAGGTTCAGGCTCTATCTGTCTCTCTAACTCCTCTTCGAAATCATCTGTTTGAATACTCTTATCGTAAGTGATCTGCTCCTTTTTTGGTAGTGACATGTCAGCTACCTGTGTATCCGTCTGTATTGACACGGATGTGTAACTTTTAACTGTTTGCTGTTGCTTAGGAGCTCCATCTCCAAGTAGCTGGTCCACTATTTTGTCGACATCTTCAACAAGGCTTGTAGAGTTGCTTAACTGCTGTTGTTTGGCTGCCAGCAGCTCTTTCTCTTCACGCTGTCTGCGCAATTCCTGAAGCTTGAGTCTTTTGGCCTCAATCTCGCTTCTTCTCGACATCTTTCTAATGTTTGTTTCAGCTGTTTTGTTTATGTATTTACTTGTAAATAGTAAATAGCAGACACGAAAAAAAAAAAAATATATTTCCTACAAATTTTCAAGATTGTTCTTCAAGAAAGTGAGTTTCAAGCAGATAAAGACACAACACAGAGAAAACAGAGGATATGGACATAGATATTGATGATATTTTGCGTGATTTTGAGCGCGAAGTGCGTCCTAGAAGAGTGAACGAGGCCCAATTCAAGCAGGCAGATTTGAACGAGTTGACGCAGAGCTGGATCTCAGAGAGAATGGCTCCAGAGTTGCTTGATTATAAAGGAGACTTAGTGGAAAGAATGCTGGAGCGTGTGCGAGGACAGATCGAGTTCATTGAGGGGAATTCCATTGAGCTGCAGACCGAAGAGAAGGATATCAAGCTCCAGCTGATGATTGTGGAGACAGAATTAGACCGTGTCAACTTCCTGCTCAGGTCTTATTTGAGGACGAGACTGTCCAAAGTATGTTATGCGCCTTTCAAAATCAACTATGGAATCTAACTAACACTTGCACAGATTGACAAATATAGTGTCTACATAAGGCAGAACGAAGAGGTGCTTAGAAAACTCTCAGAGCCAGAGGTTGCTTATATGGATGCCCATCTACATGCGCTATTCGACCTCTACCACTCGCTGTTCCTCAAAGGGTTCCCTGCTGACCAGCAGATACTGAACGGCACCTCAGATCCTATCAGCATGATTGATGAGCCCGATCTTTCGACACCCGTCTTCATCAAGGTTGTTGCACATATCGACGAACCAGTGGCCGTGGCAGGCGAAGAAGTCGAGCTTTCGCTGGGAAGTATCTATCTCATCCGTTATAGCGCTGTGGAGCGCTACGTTCATTCTGGTGACGTGTTGCTCATCTAAAACTTCATTTTTATATAAATTAAATAAATTCTGTAGAAATTCAAATAGCAAATAAATCCAATATTAATTGATATCAAAACTTTACAACTCTTCAAAACCATTTGTCACGCCAATGTCTTTTGAGAACAGGTTTCTTGCAGGCGATGGCAGCCAGAACAGCTCGCGCCACTCCAGCAGCTTGGCCCGTCTGGCATTCAATATCTACGGGACTTCCAGCACCAGCTCGAACAATACCTCTTCTATTTCACCAAACAGATCATATCCAATTTCTCGTCAGCTACACCATGACTCCCATGCGACACACGGATCACATTATCAAGGGAGTACAAAAGATTCAGAGATAATAAGGTATAGATCAACTCAGGAATTGATTGGTTTGAGTAAAATTAACGATGATAACTATGATGCTGTGGTTGTTGCAGGTAAGAACCTGTTGGAAGTGTTGAGAACAGACAGTAGCACCATGGGTGGTGCTGTATCAACTGTGAATGATTTGCTTTCTAACAACTACTATTCCAAAAATAAAAAACAAATTGGGTCTATTCTTGATGTTAAATGTGGTTATCACAACTATAACAAATACATTGCGACTTCTACAACTACTGGATCCATTTTCATTTTCAATAATTCTACATCGGAAAATAAAAAAAAACTTTTGTTTAAGTTAAGCAATCATACTAGATCAGTTAATACTATATGTTTTAGTCAATTGGATCAATCTTTACTTTTATCAGGTTCTCAAGATGGAGCAGTTAAATTATGGGATCTAAGAAGTAATTGCACAAAAGCAATTTCCTCAATGAATGGGAACTCTGATGCAGTTAGAGGTATACAATTCTCACCTTTTCATAATAAAAAAATGGTGGCAATTTTTGATTCTGGTGTTATTCAAAAATGGGATTTAAGAAATTCAACTCAATTTGAAAGAAAATTCAATGCCCATACAGGGCCTGGCTTATCAATTGATTGGCATTCTGATTTGGACTATGTTGTTAGTGGTGGTAGAGATAAACAAATTCAAATTTGGAATATGAATAATAATGATACAAGAAAATTACCAGAACATGTTATTTATACATCTGCTCCTGTTAATAAAGTATGCTTTAAGCCTAATTCAAATGGAATAACTAATATTTTGGACGCAGAAATTGCGACTTCCTCTTTAACTGATGATCCTTCAATTAAAATATATTCATTGAAGAGAAAATATATTCCAAGTCTAATCATCGAAAATCATTCTGCTCAAATTACTGGTTTAGCTTTCAAAGATGATAGTACTTTATTGAGTTGCTCTAAGGATAAACTGTTTTTAAGACAAGATATTTCGATCTTGCCAAACACTGTGGATAATTTACATTTATCAAAAGTCTCATGGCAAGCTAATGATGACTTAGTTTATTTTAATCAATTGAAATATGAAAATGAAAAAGACTTTAACTTTAGCACTACTATTGCTGCAAATAATGAAAACTCGAACAGTAACAGTAATTCAAATATGGCATCAACATCACCATCATCTAGCATAAATATTTTGAACAATTCACCAAAAAATAGTACCACGAACCATACCAATTACAACTCAACAAAAAACTCTCCAAGTAATAATAGTGATCAGTTAAGTCCAAGACCTGGAATGTCAAGAACTTCAAGCTTTAGACCTAATGCTGTGAGGAACAATACTAATGTTACAAACACGCATTTTTCAGCTGTCAACCCCAATTACGGATTGAATCCAGATGCAGTTTCAAATACTTATTTGATACCTATTGAATTACCAATTTCAAAAAGTAATAATACACTAAGGTATTTATCAGACAATTACATAATTGATAACATGTCAGAAAGTTTGATTGATATTTGTACCAAAAATTCAGAGATTGCATCAAAAGTTGAAAATTTTAGAGAGGCAAGAACTTGGTTAATAATAAGAGAAAGTTTAATTTGGGAATCTCAATTAGAGAAAAACTTACAATATGAATTTGAACATAATGGTGAAATCGATTTCGATCACAAAGAAGATAGATTGATTGAAGATAGCGAAAGTGCTAATGATGGAGATTATCATTATAGTACATCTAACTCCACACATTACGGTAAATCACCAGGATTAAGTGATTTAAGTGACTTCAACTCAGTTAATTCAAGAGAGTTTCAGGGAAATAACAGTTTCAATAATATCAATACTAATAGTTTGATGCAAAGAAGATTATCAAATTTGAGGAAAAGCTTTACCTTAGTTGATGAAATTGATGAATTGAAATATGAAGCAAATTCCTTAGAGTCAAAATCTGAAATTCAAACTTGGACTAAAGAAAACATTCAAAGAGAACTGGAATTACATAAAGAGCAACAAAATAATTCCATTGGAAATGATGATGCAAGTATTGATCAGAAAAACAATGATACAAAAGATGATGATAAAACCAAAATTGAGGGAACTGAACAAAAGAAGGATGCTGCTAATGATTCAGAAGAAGCAATTGAATTTGTGTCTTCAGTTACCAAACCAATTGAGCTACCAGGGAAAAGAAAACCAAGAAACTCGATATTAGAAGCAGTATTACCACATGATTCTACAAATATGGCAAGATCCATATCACCATCGTACTCCATTACTTCATCATTAAACTCACACTCCAATCAATCATCTTTCAAACCTTCATCCATGCTATCAATGATGAAATCGCCAATTTTCACTAAACTAACAAAATTAGATAGTCATAAATCTGAATTAACAAGACAATTAACCAATGCAAATCAAAGAGGAGGATCAGAGGGATCACCTATAATTGGGTCATCAAATGATGTTGAAACAAGCTCAAATAATCCAGTTCATAGTAGTAGTACTACTAATAATACTTTAATGTTTGAAAAAAATGGTGAAACTATTGGAGTCAATATTCTAGTGCCGCCATATTCACCAAATTTGATGATAAAAAAAGCTGTTGAATTTAGTTGTAATCAAGGGGACTTAATAATGAGTTGTACCCTTTTATTATTATTCAATGATAAATACAAAATTTTCAAGAAATTAATTTTTAAAGAATTAATTGATCAATATTTGAAATTTTTGAAAAGATTACAGTTTTTTAATTCATATGCAAAAGTAGTTGAAATTTGTCCAATTGAAGAATTTAAAGAACAATCATTGAATTCCACTACAATAAGAAGATTTTGTTATAAATGTGGTGTATTAATAGTTAATGAAAAATCAAAACAATTATTTTTAGAAGATGATCAAATTAAATTTGGTTCATGGTATTGTGATAATTGTGGGGAAAGAAGTAAATGTATCTATTGTAATGAACCCGTGAAAGGTATGACTGTTTTCAGATTGAAATGTGGGCATAATGGACATTTCAAATGTTTTAAAACTTGGTTGATTGATGAGAATATGGATTGTTGTCCAGCTGGTTGTTTAAATTAAAAATCTTCGTCCTCCTCTAGATCGGTAAAATCTGTTGAGCTTGATTCGATTGGGTTGACTGATGTTTTTATGAACCTGTCTATTGCTTGCCAACATCCAGGAGCTAAAACGGTATCATTATGATGATAATTTTCATAAAAGATGAATTTTTTATTTGTTGAATTTGATAATTCATATAAAGTTTTGATATGAGAAGGGGGAACGATTTCATCTTGACCAGCACTGAAAAATAACATAGGTATATCACTTTTAATTTTAAGTATTGTATTTTCTGAATCCCAAACTTGATGACACAATTTTGTAAAATTCTTTAATATAGGGAAAATATGAGGGATAGTTTTTCTAATGCTTAAGAAGGTATTTTCTAATATAATACCTTGAACAATATCATAATTTTTTGATCCAATATAAATTGATACTGCACCACCTAATGAACGTCCATATAAGATAACTGAAGTTTTATTCAATTGTTCATGATTCAAAATAAAATCCATGGCACAATCAGCATCAAGTTTCAATCCAATTTCATTTGAAATGCCTGTAGATCTCCCATATCCTCTATAACTATAAATAAAAGCATTGTATCCCATTTTCTCATAAAAGAGTCTAACGATAGGTAAAGAATGTCCTATATTTCCAGCATTAGGACATAAGATCACCACTGTTTTAGAAGCAGGAGTTGGATGCATGATAAGATACGCATGAAGTCGCTGATTGTCTTTGGTTGTAAGTGTGATGTCTTCGTATGGCATCCCGTATTGGTCTGGTGTGGCAATCTGGCCATGGCCATCGTTTAAAGAAGATGGATAAATAAGTTTCAATTGGAACTTGTACACTAGGAATAGCGATATGGACACTGCTGAGACTGCTGTTGTAAAAAACATTTTAATCCAGGACATTCTGCTGTGCTTCTGCTAAGCTTCTGCTAAGCTTCCAGTGCGCTTCAACAGCTATAATTCTTTCTAGTTCCACTAATTTTGAAATGAAATTTCATTGAAAAGTTGACGCAGCTCATCCAGTTGATATTCATCCAGACATCTTTTCTTTAGAAATTTGTGTTCAACAAAAAAAAAACAAAAAATTTTCCAGGCAGTTGGAAAAACAGTGAATTTAGAACAAATTGTATATTTAAAAACAAAACCAAAAACCCCCTGTTACGACGACCATAATGAGCGAAGAATTAGCACAAGCCACCCAAGATCTTTCCCTTGACACCAAAACCGAACAACAAGAACAAACCACCGTGTTGTCCGGCGAAGAATTCAATGCCAAACATCCTTTAAACACAAGATGGACCTTATGGTACACCAAACCACAAACCCAACCAACCGAGTCATGGGCAGACTTGTTGAAACCAGTGATTACTTTTGGTTCTGTTGAAGAGTTTTGGGGTATTTACAATTCAATTCCACAAGCTTCAGAGTTACCATTGAAAGCTGATTATCATTTATTTAGAGAAGGTGTTAAACCTGAGTGGGAAGATCCAGCTAATGAAGAAGGTGGTAAATGGACTTTCACTTTCAATCAAAAATCCCCAGTCATCAATGAAATCTGGTTAAGAGCATTATTATCAGTTATTGGTGAAACCATTGAACAAGATGAAGCTGTTGTTAATGGTGTTGTTTTTAATAATAGAAGATTTGGTTACAGAGTTTCTTTATGGACCAGTTCTGTTAACAAGATTAAAATGTTGCCAGTTGGTGAAACTTTTAAGAAAGTTTTAACTTTAGACGATAATGATTCAATTGAGCTTTGGTCTCATAAAGATGCTGAAATCAAAAACTCAAAACCTGCCATGACCATCTAAGTCTTTATAATTTTAAGTAGCATAGTTATAATGAAATTGATATCAGAAAACAATTCAAAACAAAACCAATCTACTAGTTGTAGTTGTATGTAAATCGATTCATTTATATTGAAAAAAAAAAAAAAAGCGAAAAAAAACTTGAACAAATCTATAAATGACTAACCTTTGAGTGATGATGAATGGTGGTGTGTGCTGGATTGGTGTGATTGATAAAACTTTGATAAATGTTTTTTCCTATTCAAAGAAATAACAAAGCTAAAACAAACAATAAACTTGAAGAAACTGTAGAAGTCAAGCCTTGATTATCGAAATGACCCACCGCAATATTTTTAGAATTTAAAGTTGAATTTGAATTCAAATTAACATCTTTAATATTAGTTTTCACAACTCCAATAGTTCCTTTTATGGTCCCTAAACCAATGGTACCAGTTGGAACACTTGCCACGGTACTATAGAAACTTGAGAATTTTTGGGAATAAGTCGTTTGAACAGTAGCAACACCACCATTTGCATAAGTTACAGTGACCCAAATTGATGTCCAAATTGATGAGGTGATGTAAGTTGTTGTTGCATCTGAGTAAGTGTAAGTTGGATCAATGATTGATGATGTGGTTGCACCTCCAGTTAGTCTGGTTGTTGTTGGAGCTGTGGTTGTTCTTTTTGTAGTAGCTGTTAATAACGTGTTTGTTGTTATAGCTGTGTTCAAAGAAGATGAAGATGATAAGATACTTGTGTCTGTTAAAGTGTCTGTTAGAGCATCTAGTGGATCGCCATCAGTAGTGGCAGTGGTGGTAGTTCCTGTAGTGGTGGTAGGAAGAGCACCAGGTACTAAAGGTGTTATGGTTGCTGTATCCGTTGTGATTGTATTTGTTAATGTTACAGTTATACCATTGATGTTTGTTGTTGTAATGACAGCTGTGAGAAGTTAGTATTATTATGGTGGAATGGAAAGAAGCAGTGAGACATACTTGTGTAAGTAGTGGTTGTCGCTATTGCAAAAGAGATCAACGCAAATATATGTAAAACAGCAAATAGTTTCATGTTATAACAAAAATGTGTGTGTGTGTGTTTGTAGTTAGCTGATGAAGAAGAACGTTTGTGCAGTGTTGTGTATCTTGAGGAGTGTTTGATTTTGGTTATGGTCCTATGGTTCTATAGTCCTTTGGGAGTTGACTCTTGAGCAGTTGCAGTGGTGAAAGAAAGGAAGCAATTTGCACAGCGTTTATTTTATTTTCCAACTTTTAAACTTCAGTTTATTTTTAAATTTTTATTCAGCCTTCAGCCTTCAGATCAGAAAAAGGGCAAAAAAAGACTCTGAGTTTCCTAATTCGGTAAGTGTTTTTTTTCTGTGAATTTTTTCTTGTCAATATTTTATCACGTGTTTTTGTTTAGTTAAACACGTGATATTTTGGTACCCAAAATGGATTACCAAAAATTTTGGTAATCATGATATCATGATGAAAATGGCAAAATTTAAAAACTGTTTCAAGCTGTTTCAATTGTTTTGTTTTTGTTTTGGTTTCAACAGCGCGCTTGCTTCTCCTCGACACTCTTTTTTTGGGTGGCAGCTGCATATACAGGTAACAGCGACTAGAAATCAAAACAGCTACTTCCGGCTTTTGTTTTTTTTTTTCTTTCGCTCCATTTATTGTCTGAACATAAGGTTTTATCTGCATCCCTACTATTGATATTTAATCAAGATTATTATTAAACCCGTGCTACCCAAATTCACATCATGGTGGAAACTACAAATACTGCTAGCGGTAGTAACAACAATAGGAGCAACAGCATTATCACAAATACAAATACAAATACAAACACCGTGGATAACAATTCCATCAAGTCTTCAACTCCTAATCTATACTCTATTAAATCCAGTCAATTGATGAATTCCAGAAACAAACAATTGAAACATTTGAAAAAACAACCTTCCATTCAAAGAAACCCTTCCTATAATTTCAATTCTACAAGCTCGAATGCAAACTCCACTTCCTCAAACCCAAAATATATATATTCTGTTGATGATGATGCCGATGAAATTGAAAATGATTTAGAAAGAGAATATCTCGAAGGTTATAGCGATGCTTTAAGACAACGTTTTAAAAGTTCAACTAAAAAATTAGAATCAATTGCTGCTGTATTTGCTAACAATAACAATAGTAATAATAATAATAATAATAATAATAATAATAATAATATTAACATTTCCACGGGAAAATCATCTGCAATAACCTCACCAGAAGTTCAACATTTATCAAATGAGGTCATTTCAAACTTATTATCTGCTGAAGCAAATTTGAAAAAATTGGAAGATGTGGAATTAGATCCAATTCATTCTGCTGCGCTAAATAATAAAAATCTCAAAAGCTCTCATATTTCTTATGATGACGATCATATATCAAATCATCAATCAAGCCCAAAACTATCCTATACTGACCCTCATTCACATTCAAATAATGCACATCATATTGATTATTTTCATCATCATCATAATAAAAATACAGAAGATGTGGATGAATTACCAGAAATTGCATTAGAAAATTCAAACAACAACAACCATAGTCAAGATGGAAATAATGATAATGATTCAATTAATTCTATGGAATCTTTCACATTAAGAGAACGTCAAGATGCAATCAATACAACGCATCCTTTTGGTATTAGAATTTGGAAGCCGGCTCTATATAAGAAAATTAGATCTGTTGAACGAGAAGCAGATTTAGATATTCATGATACTGCTTTAAATAAAAAAAATATCTCTTATGGAGTTTATTTTACCAATATTTTATGGTCAATAACTTTTGGTTTATTATTTTTCATCATTTGTTTCATTGGTTCAATTTTTCTATTAATTTTTGGATTTAAATTTGTTAAGTACTCAAAAGTTTTCTTCAATTTAGGTATTTATTTATTATGGCCTTTTGGTAAAGTTGTTTATTTACAAAAAGATGAAAATTACCTTTATGAAGATTCAAATGAAGGAACAAGTATTGGTGAATATACTAGATGGAGAGATGATGAACAAAATAAATTATTTTTTAATCCAACAGGTCAACAACAACAACAACAACAACAACAACAACCAGTGGCTCAAACTGTTTCCTCAAATTTACAACCTCAATTTTCAGTGCCTCAACAAAGATCTCAATCGTATATACAACAACAAAGATCACAATCACAACAACAAGCGTCACAACAATCAAATCTAGAAGATCACCATCATAAAAAAAGATTGTTTGGTAGAGGTGATTGGAATTTAAGTAGAATTTTGTTTTATATTTATTTTTATTTAATAATTCAACCAATTTTTGCCATAGTTTGGTTAATTTGTTGGTTATGTGTCTTTACAATTCCAATGGCAAAATTAATCACAACTTTATCAGATCATTTAAGAAGACATCCATTAGCAATTTTCTTCAAATTTGATTCAAATTCAATTTTACCTTCTTCATCAATTAATAATGAACGTTTGAAAAATTCAAATATTTTATTGTGTACTTATAGAAGTACAGGTTGGCATTATTATAAATATACTGTGGAAGGTACAAATATTTTTTTCATTAATTTGATATTTATTGTTTTTTTCACAATATTTGATTTCTTTATATTAAAAGATTTTTTCCAAAAGGATCATCTTTTAATTGCAAATGATTCAATTATTTTCACATTATGCTTATTATCGATTATCCCATTAGC
Organism: Starmera amethionina; assembly: GCA_030573755.1. Taxonomy (NCBI): domain Eukaryota; kingdom Fungi; phylum Ascomycota; class Saccharomycetes; order Phaffomycetales; family Phaffomycetaceae; genus Starmera; species Starmera amethionina. Next base: position 33,117 of record JAJMDW010000178.1, read on the forward strand.
TTATTTTATTGGCCAAGCAGTTGCATCCATTAGTGCCCAATCATCAATGGGATTAAGTGCAGTAATTAATGCATTTTTCTCTACTGTTGTTGAAGTCTATTTATATTGTATTGCATTAAATCAAAAAAAAGGTGGATTAGTCGAGGGATCAATGATTGGATCAATTTTAGGTGCAGTTTTATTATTACCAGGATTATCAATGTGTGCAGGTGCTTTTATCAGGAAAACCCAACGTTATAATCCGGCAAGTGCAGGAGTTTCATCAACAATGTTGTTATTTGCCATTGCGGTTTTATTTGTTCCAACAATTTTCCATCAAATTTATGGAACTTATGAAATTAAATGTAAAAAATGTAAACCAAATGAGCTTTTAATGGTTGAAATGATTAAAGAAACTTGCCAAAAATGTCATTTTATTCAACCACCTTTAGAAATGGATCATTTATTTAAAAGATTTTTAATGCCATTTTCAATTATTTGTGCATTATTACTATTTTTAGCTTATATTATTGGTCTTTGGTTTACATTAAGAACACATGCTGCATTAATTTGGCAAACTCCAATAACTTCAGATTCAAAAGATTTACAATCATCAACAGTGATGGGAGAAAGTGATTTAATAGAACATCATGAAGCAGGTGGTGGACATGAAGCTCCTAATTGGTCCAAGAACAAATCAACATGTGTGTTACTTGGTGCAACATTGTTGTATGCAATTATCGCTGAGATTTTAGTTGATTGTGTTGATTCAGTTTTAAAAAATTTCCCTGGTATTGATCCAAAATTTATGGGGATTACAATTTTTGCATTGGTTCCAAATACAACTGAATTTTTAAATGCTATTTCATTTGCCACTTATGGAAACGTTGCACTTTCAATGGAAATTGGTACTGCTTATGCATTACAAGTTTGTTTGATTCAAATTCCTGCATTAGTTTTATATTCAATTTTTTGCATTGATTGGAATGATATGAATTTAAGAATTAAAGATTCAATGTTTACATTAATTTTTCCTAAATGGGATATGTTTGCAAGTGTTTTAGCAGTGGTATTATTTACATATATTTATGCAGAAGGGAAATCGAATTATTTCAAAGGGAGTATATTGATTCTTTTCTATATTATTATTATCATTGGGTTTTATTTCACTGGGCATTTAGAAACCAATGAATTATTTATGACAAGTTTTATTATATGAACAGTCATACGTATAGTGTGTTTTATAATCTAATCTATAATTTATTTTTATAATATAGTGGTGGGGGCTTATTTAAAAGTTTTCTTTAAAGCTTGTTTGAAAATATTCAAACCTTCAATGATGATATCATCTTCAATATTTAAAGCAGGAACAAATCTAATAGTATTACCACCAGCAGTAATAATTAACAACCCCAAATCTCTTGCAGCTTCAACAACTTTACTTGGATCATTTTTGAATTCAACACCAAGTAATAAACCATCACCTCTAACTTCAACAATTTCTTCATTAAATTCTTTTTGTAAATCATTTAAGAAATTTTTAAAAATTTTAGATTTTTCGTTAACTTTTTGTAAGAAATCAGGGTTTGAAACTTGATTTAAAACATAACAACCAATTCTTGAACCTAAAGGATTACCACCATAAGTAGTACCATGATCACCAACTTTCAAAGCATTTTCAACATTTTCAGTGATCATAGTGGCACCAATTGGGAACCCATTACCTAAAGCTTTAGCCATAGTTAAAATATCAGGATGAGCTTCAATTGGTAATTTTGAATGAGCCCATAAATTTCCAGATCTACCTAATCCGCATTGAATTTCATCATAAATTAACAAAGCATTAAATTTTTTAGTTAATTTTTTCAATTCAATTAAAAATTCTGTTGGAATTGGTCTAACACCACCTTCACCTTGAATTGGTTCAATAATAACACCAGCTGTATTTTCATTAATTAATTTTGAAACAGATTCTAAAGTTGGTTCGGCAACATGAACACCTGGTAATAATGGAGCAAATGGAGCCTGGTATTTTGGGTTTGGAGTTAATGATAATGCACCCATTGTTCTACCATGGAATGCAGATTTAAAAGTAATAAATTCAAATTTATTTGGGTTTTGTTTGATACCATATTTTCTTGCAAATTTTAAAGCAGCTTCATTTGCTTCAGTACCTGAGTTTGCTAAAAAAACTCTAGCTGCATCATGCATACCACCAGTGGATTTAGTAGTTTCAACTAATTGACGAGATAATTCACCAGTCCATAAGTTATGATATAAATTGGAACTATGGGTTAAAGTTAACGCTTGATCGTACATGATTCTTGCAATCTCTGGATGAGAATGACCTAATGCTGTGACAGCAATACCTGCGGTAAAATCGATGTATTTGTTACCTTCAATATCCCATAAGTTAGCACCTAAACCTTTTTCAAAGACAATTGGAGGACGTGAATAAGTGGTTACAGTGTAGTTTGAATGTGAGTCTATAAATTTTTGAGATTCTGATTGTAAAGATCTAGTTGTTGTGGAAAACAAACGATGAAATCTGGCAGGTTTTTTCAAAGCAGACAACATTTTATTGAAGATTTTTGACGTTTTGGATTTTTAATATTTAAAAAATGAATCATATTGAAATTTTTTATCAACTTTTTTGTTTTTTTTTTATCAGTTTTATAAATTTTTAGGAGAGTTTTGAAAAAAAAAAGAAAAAGTTGAAAAATTTTCGACGAAAACGAAAAAAAAAAATTGCTTGATAACAACATTCAGTTGCTTAAGATTGAAGATGAGAGCAACACAATTGTTATCTGCCAGACGTGTGCTGACTGCAAGAGACGTTGATGATTTTTCAAAGTTGCCAAAAGAACTACAGAAATTTTTCCAAAAATATCCACCAAGACCATTCCAACAGTATAAAGATGGTGTTTGTTTGAAATTTTCAGAAACTGAGAACCCATTCATGCCTATCCGTAACCCAGTGACCCGTTATGTGAATCCACCTAAGATTGGGATCAAGGAGCAGACCAGTCTTTTCCGTATGGCTTATAGATTTGGTTTAGAAGATTGTTTACCTCCTTTAAGATACAACAAGAGATTATATGAAGATAAATATGAAAACAAACCTTATATGAAAGGTGTGTTGAGACCTAAGGGACACAAGAGAGAGAGAAATTGGCCAATCAAGAAGGCCAAGATGGAGGAAGCTGCTGCAAAGAGAGAAGAAACCATTATTGAAGCACTTGGTGATAAATGGAAGAAAAGATTTGAGAAGCAAAAGAAGCTTTCCAAGATTGCTGGAACTGGAGGTGCTTCACGCCGCTAGATGTATATATGTAAATATTAAGTTATAAAGTCATGAATTGAAACTTTGTATGCAGGTACGTAGTCAATGATTTAATTTATAATTCGATTTTAATGAAAGCTGTTATCTAAGACGTTATGAATTAGAATTCAGCACTTATATAGCAGCTTAACTATAATTAGTATTAAGAATACCTAATATTTATATATTAAAATGTCAATATACACGACCTATAGTTTAATTACAATTAACTATAGCTGCGGCGAGTGCGGTATACTACAATATTGTACTGAATATTAATAATATGTCGATCGACTGCGGCGGTGCAATTTTGCTTAACTAAAGCATATAATCCAAATTTATATTTCAACTAAATTCACTAGCCACTAACTGTTAACATGAGCTACTAGCTTAATGCGCCACAATATGCAGTTTTATAAGAACTTTAGAACTTAGAACTTAGAAGTGACGTTATAGCGGAAGCAGCAATGGTAGACTACTACTGCCGAATTATATTGAAGATATTAATAATTGAGTGAAATAAAAGCTATAGTTTAGTCATTAAAGTTATAGAAGCTTAGATAATGATAGCAAGTAAATAAACTTTATCATTCATAAGAAAAGAGATGACTACAAGATCAAGGTTGCTATGAACAATTAGTAGTGTATAGCCTCATATCAATAATATAAATAAGAGGTGAAAGCAATTGTACTTCACACAAGTAATTCGATCCAAGGAGAATTACAGTGACCAACAGGAATTATACTGTAATTATATCTACATCCCATGTCTGAATTACCTCATCTTGAACAACTATTAAATCCTCAATAATCATCAACTATATGTCGATCTCAACAAACGTTGAACAGACTAGTTGATATAACACTCTGGTATGTATTATAATATTATAATTATTAATACACTTGCAAGTTGCCAGTAATGTCGATGACAGGGTGTATGAATCATATGATTTAGGATTTGAGATCTAAAGCTAATCTCAATTCTCTATCTAGTATCGCCTCAAGAGTCAAGAGCCTGATAAATGAGGATAGTTGAAGCACTAGAAATTAGAATACACCACCACTGACCAGGCTCCACCAAGGAACAACAAGGAGAGGATAATAACGGATGGATCTTATTTTCACTTCTTTAAGTGTTTAGATACACAAGAGAAGGAAACACTCGTGGAAAGATTCTCCACTGAACTAACAATTTACAAACAAAATCAGAAATAAATGGATTAATCTCCTCACTAATAACTATACTCCACTGGAGCGAAACGCTTCTTCACCAAAAGCATCGGAAAATTTTATTCTTTTCCATTTCCCCACTACAGAGTCCAGACTCCAGACACATATCGAATTTGAACGGAACTCATTGTTTCTCAACTTTCAAGCCCATAAAACCTTCATAAACCTCCTCAAAATGGACTGAAATGCCATTCTTTTCCTCTTCTAGCCAATTCCGACCTAATAACAAATGTTTTTTTTCCAAAATTCTAAGATTTACAGCAGGTTACAGGTTACAGCAATATTTGTGTCACCAAGTGTGACCTTTTTCACTACCTCATCATGAATCATGATTCGAATCTAAATGTATTTTTTCCATCTCCCTGCCTGTTCTTTCCATTCAACAATTAATTGAACTCAACGTTGAAATTTTTTTCCAATCTACATATTACTATAAATACAATTCAAGTTCCAAGCTTAATTTCTTGAATTTTTCTTAACTTCATCGTTAATAACAGTTTTCAAGTCTTGACACTCTTGGTAAAAAGACAGTTTTTAAACTTTTTAAGAATTTTTACAACTTTACAAGATGTCAAAATCTTCAATTATATCAAATTATGTTAAAACAAGATTCACAGAATTAATCCCTACAAAAGAACAAATTAAACAAGAAAAAAGATTTTTAAATCCTTTTCCTGCTTTACGTCAAATGTCATGGAGAAATTGGCAATTTTATATAGTTGGATTTTTAGCTTGGACTTGGGATGGATTTGATTATTTTTCAGTTTCTTTAAATGTTAGTGCCATTGCAAAAGATTTAAATCGTTCTGTTAAAGAAATCACTTGGGGAATCACTTTAGTTCTTATGTTAAGATCTGTTGGTGCAGTCTCTTCTGGTTATTTAGCTGATAGATATGGTAGAAAATGGCCATTGATTGGTAATTTATCTTTATTAATTGTTTTACAAATTGGTCTTGGTTTCATTAAAACTTATAAACAATTTCTTGCAGTTAGATCTTTGTTTGGTATCGTTATGGGTGCTTTATATGGGCTAGCTTCAGCAACTTCATTGGAAGATGTTCCAGTTGAAGCCCGTTCATTCCTTTCAGGGTTATTTCAAGAAGGTTATGCATTGGGTTATTTATTAGTTGTTATTTTCCAAAGAGCAATTACTGATAATTCTTCTCATACTTGGAGAGCTTTATTTTGGTTTAGTGCAGGTCCTCCAGTTTTAATCATTGCTTGGAGATTAATGTTACCAGAAACTGATGCTTTTTTACAACAAAAATTACATATGTCAAAATCAGAAAATCAATTTTTTAAAGATGCTAAAGTTGCAATTAAAAAAAATTGGTTAACTTTAATTTATTTAGTTTTTTTAATGGCAGGTTTTAATTTTATGTCTCATGGTTCTCAAGATTTATATCCAACTTTATTGAAAGAACAATTAGAATTAAGTAAAGATGCATCCACAGTGACAAATTCTTTAGCAAACATTGGTGCACTTGTTGGAGGTATGATTTTTGGTCATTTTAGTGGTATAATCGGTAGAAGATTTGGTATCATTTTATGTTGTATTGGAGGTGGTGCTTTTATTTATCCATGGGCTTATGGTCGTGTTGTAAATTTTAGTGTTTTTTTCGAACAATTTTTTGTTCAAGGTGCTTGGGGTATTATTCCAATTCATCTATCTGAATTATCACCTCCACAATTCAAAGCTTTTGTTGTTGGTACTTCATATCAATTGGGTAATTTGGCTTCATCTGCTTCATCAACAATTGAAGCTACAATTGGTGAAAGATTTCCTGTTTATGATAGTAACGGGAACTTAAGAGAAGGTATTTATGATTATTCTAAAACAATGGCAATTTTTATGGGTTGTGTTTTTGTTTATACTTTATTAATTACATTGATTGGACCAGAAAAAAGAAACTCTGAAATTAATATTGTATTAAGTGAAGATGAAATTTTAGAATTAGAAGATCAAGGTAAATTAGCAACTGCTAGATTACAAGATGAAGAGAATATTAGTTTTACTGATGATAAACCAAATGTTTATTATAAAGAATAAATTTGAGGGTTTTCAATTATAGATGAAAAGTCTTTTGTTTTCAGTTTCAGAATTTTTATTATTATTTTGCAATATATTAATTGTGTGTTTTTTAAATGATTAATTTGTTTTACTTTTATTTTAATTACGTTCCACTATAAACTTTGAACTGTAGATTTAATGATTAAGTTTTTTTTCACACAACTAAAAACTTCAAGATAAACTTTTCAACGGCTGTAAATTGTACATACAGGACCTCCGACCCAGGTAACAGAACCTTGAACCTTCTAAGTTCTGACGTCGTAGATACTAAAAATTACAATTTATTTTCTTTTTTCTTTTTTCCGTCTCCATTTATCCGCATTAATTGTGTCTTTCATAAATACTTTTTAATATTTGACTTAAAGTTTAAACTACTACTAAATTATGAATCCAAATAACCGTCCAATTGATGAAATAAAATAAACAATAAAAAATAAACAATAAAATAAACAATAAAAGAAGATAACTAAACTATATATAAAAACACTCTCTTGATAAATACATATACCCCATAATTAAAGTTTGCTCAACAAAACATAGCCCAAACTTTTCATAAATTTAAACAGCAACTGTTTTATTTAGAACAGGATAAACATTTTTTTGAACTTTATTCAATTTCTCAGCTTCAACCAACTTATTCAAAATTTCTTGAACTGATTTAATGAATTTCTTATGATTTTCAAACTCGTTTACCTCATTTAATTTAACATCTTGTAAAACTTCAACTAATTCATCAACTTCATCTTGATTTTCATCTGAATCAGATTGATCACCTTCTTCATATTCAATATTAGAAGTTTTTTGATTGATTCCAATGTTATAACGACGATTAATATCACCATATTCTACTCTGTTACTAATTTGTGGATAATTCAAATGTTGAGAATTTGATGAATTTAAAGCTGAATTGGAATTTAATTGTGGTAAAATATTTGAATATAATGAATTTGCACTTGATAAATTCAAATTGAAAAATGACGACGATGATGATGAAGAGGAAGGTTTTTGTTGTTGTGGAGTATATTGATCCAGTGAAGCAGAAAGTTGGTTGAAAAAACTCGATGTATCATATAATTCTTGTGAATTTTTGAATAATTTATTATTGGTTGTTGATGATGATGATGATGAAAAATTAGAATTATTGGATGGTGCTGAAGTTGTTATACCAGATAACAAAGGTGAATTAGAGATTGGAGGTAATGATAAATCAGATAATCCATTACCCAAAAAATTATTATAATCTAAATTATTCAATTTATTAATCATTTCTCCATTATATCTTGGTGCAATTTTGAATTTTTTAACATCATCAAAAAATTGATTAATTGAATCAGATTTACGTTTTCTATCATCTTCTAAAAAAGATTGTTGTTGACCAATCTGTGGGTATGGTTGTTGTTGCTGTTGTTGTTGTTGGAATGGGTATCCATTCAAAGGGTATGAATATTGTTGCTGTTGTTGTTGTTGAAACTGATCATAATAAAAATCATTTGATGAATAAAACTTCTTTTCGTTTTTATTTTGTTTTTCAGCATGAGTTTTGATATGTTTTTTCAAATCTTGAGGTCTTTTAAATTTTTTAGTACAAGTTTGACAAACAAATGGTTTCAATGGGATATGAACTCTAATATGAGAAGTGATATGATCTCTTTTAACAGTTTGAATTTTACAATTATCCCAATTACAATTTAAATTCAAATTCTTATTTGATTTGCGACCAACATGATCATCACAAAGATGGTTGTATAACAGTTCAATATCTTCATAAATTTCTTGACATGATCCCCATTTACATTTGAATGGACCTTTATCTTCATCTTCAGCAGTTTTCCTTAAATATTTCAGTTTTTTTGGTGGTTCAATCAAACCACTTGATACACCACCACTGCTATTTGATGGATTTGGAAGAGTGTTTGGGTATGGGAATTGCTGTTGTTGTTGGTATTGATAAGGGTTTGGAATGAGCAATTTAGAGTTATCCATAGAGAACAAAGGGGTTGAGTCTAAGATGGTATTTAATGATGGGATTGTTGTATTTGCAGTAGTTGGATTTGAGGTGAAATGTGCGTTTGGGGTTGTATAATAATTATCTGAAGAAGTTGCAGGTGGCGGCAAAGTAGTGTTTGCAGTGCAAGAGTAAACATTTGTGGTATCCGCGGACTCACCAGCAGTCAGCGGTAGTAAATGTGAAGAGGCTGTTGTTTCAACGGAAGTGTTGTTGTTAGAAGTTGTTGCTGACGCAGTGTAGTTGGTGTTGCTAGATTCATGAGATCCCAGTTTAGGAGATTCGTCCACTGAGGAGACTGAAGTGTAAGATTGCGGAGAGTTTGTATTTGAGTTTAGCGGCGAATGGCCATGGGATGAGCCATTAGAGCTGGTTGACTGTCTGTTGTTCATTTTGATCTTTAATAAGGTTGATTTTAAAGATTAGCACTGTAGCAGTCAGAAATCGAAAAAAAGGGAAATTTCACGTTATATAAATATTTTGTGCCAAGTTTTTCCCAAAGTTACGTAGTTGGAGCTTGGGGTCCACGACTCCACGGCTATGCTGAGTGTTGGCGATAGAAATCTTACTTTTTGGGAGCAGTGATCAGTTGAACTGTCATGTGGCGTGCTTAAAGACATCACTGACAGTTGCAAATGGTCTTGTTTACCTAGAGGCTAGAAACAGTCTTTAGCTCATCTAATTATCAGTGATCACGATTCACTCGTAAAAATTACAGCAGCAACAGAATTTCAGATTACTCAGCCCTGAGTCACTGAATTTTTTTAAATTTCTTTTTTCCTTCATTTGGTATTAATTATTAGCTGCACATCTTGATTCTCGAATCTCATTAAGTAGTTCTATGATCTATCTATGTAGTGTACACTGTAGATACTAGAGAGGTTATGGTAGTATCATAAATTAGTAACTCTCAAAACACGACGACTGTAGTCCATATCATCAGCAAGACTCTGTCGACTTCCATTAACATGCCATTCTGCAAACGTTCCAGGATCCAGTCGCTCATCAGTATTAGTTTGGAACTGATTCATCACATCAGTATCACTAGTCTGTGCAAGCAATGAAGGTGGCACTGGAGGTATATTTTTCAAATTATCAACATTATTTTTTTTATTATTATTGATACTATTATTTGATTTTTTTTTGAATTTTTTAATTGTACCTACACCTCCACTTCCACTACCATCACTTTTTAAATTACCAATAGATTCTTCATCATCACTATCATACCTATTCTGATTTTTATGACGGAAGAAAATGAAATAAAGTAATAATAAAATTAAAAATAAGATTATTAAACCAACTGGTACAAATGTTCCAATCACTTTCCCTTTTGAATCCCAATAACCGTTCTTCTTTTGTATTGGTGTTGTTGCATTTGAAGTTGGAATAGCTGTGGATGTTGATGAAGAACCAGATATCACTATTGTAGAAACAACTTCTGTTGTAGTAACAGCAGCTGCAGCTGATCCTGTTATAGTTTTGATTGAGTATATTATACTTGTTACTGGAGATGGTGTTGTAACAGCGGAAGGTGTAGTTTCTGAGGTTTTTGAAGATGATACGGAAGTGGTTGTTGGTGTAGTAGGAGTGGTTGTTGGTGTAGTAGGAGTGGTTACAGCAATGGACTGTACTGCAGTCAATACAGGAATAGATTGTCTTGTTGTGGATCGTATTGTATTAGTAGTAGTTGGAGTAATTGAAGTTGAGGTTGAGGTTGAAGTTGAAGTTGAAGTTGAAGTTGAAGTTGGAGTTGTACTTGGAGTTGAAGTTGGAGTCGAAGTTGGAGTTGAAGTTGGAGTCGAAGTTGGAGTTGAAGTTGAAGTTGGAGTTGAAGTTGGAGTCGAAGTTGGAGTTGAAGTTGGAGTTGAAGTTGGAGTTAAAGTTGGAGTAGTAGCCATACTACTGGTAGTTGGAGTGACACGAGCACTAGTAGCAGTATTAGAACCAGCATTCATAGTAGTAGCAGTACTTAAAGCATCACCAATTTTAATATAGCCGTATAGACCTTTTGCTTGACTGCCACATGTATCAGCAGGCCAACCACCACAAGGATCATTACACTCTCCTATACCCACCATACTCTGTGAATAAGGCTGCTCATTAGAACACCAACAATCATGTCCTAACACTATGGCAAACCCAAACCCAGAACAATTATCAATACAATTTCCATTTGACTGAAAAATAGTGTTTGACACCAAACTTGTACCTGTGTTTTGTGAGGAGCAGTAGGTGATGACTGCATGTGTGCTTGTTATGAGTACCAGCAGCGGCAACAGCAGCTGGAGATTCATCTTTGGTTATTTTTTTATGTAAGATGGTTGAATGTTTTGAAATTGGATTTGTTTATAAAAAATTTAAATCAAAACAAACTCTTATCGTGTTGGGCTAAATATACAAAAAAAGATACGCGAACTTTTGCTCTGGTCGAATGACGAATCGCAGCAATAAAAGGGTGTTTTCTATTAACCAGTTGGGAGAGTAACAAACAACAAGATTAGATTTTAATAAACAAAATTAATTTAATATACATGGATCTCAAACCATATTTAAGTTACCAGTTTAGAGTTTTAGCTTTAGTTTTCAGTGTTCACCATCATAATTTGTCGATTCTGAATAATTTTTTTTTTTTTTTTTTTTATACGCAGGGAAAGTTTATTTCTTTGATGTTGCATAGGTTTACGTGTGAGAGCTTAAAGCTTGAAACTTTCAAAGCGAGTTTCAAGTGAGTGATGGAGAGATTATGGAGATGTAGTTTACCCTAGTTTTTTATGGAAAAATGCTAATTTATTAGCAAAATAAAAGTAAGCTGGATGATTTATGATAATTTTTTTACATAATAGCAACTTTATAAAATCCATCACTATGGTAATAATTTATGATTAATATCGATTAAATAAAATATATTATTAAGAAAAGTTGTTAATACATAATTAAACAGAATAAGCTTGACAAAATATTAAACATTAACAAAATAGTTTTTTTTTTTAAAAAAACAACACAATAAAAGACTAAATAAGTTGATACAACTAACTGAATAATTTTTTAAAAAACGATTTCTTTTCTTTCTTTTTTTCAACTGCAGGAGCTTGAGTTGGTTTTGATTTTGGTTTATTTTCTTTGACTGGTTCTTTCGTTTCCTCTTTAACTTCTTCAACTGGTTCTGCAGTGGCAGTAGAAGCAGTGGTTGCACCTTCTTCTAATGGAGTAACAGAAACAACAGTTTCTTCACCTGTCTTTTTGTTTCTTTTAATTAATTTCTTGACTTTAATGAACTTTTTCTCTCCTTCTTCATTTTTATTCAGTTCATTATTTAACTCTTTTGCATCAACTTCACGAATTTGATTGAAAACTTCTGTGTTTTCTGGAATAACAATACCTGGTTCACCTGCAACTGAAACTTGTTGTTCTTCAGTTGATGGAAGCACTTGAGTTCTCAACTCAGATTCAGGTTCAACGTCATTTTCATTATTCAACTTAGCATTTAATTCTTTTGGATCAACGTCTCTAATTTCACTAAATTCTTTGATTTCAGTGGCATTTGTTGGTAAAGCAATACCTGGCTCCCCAGCAAGTGTGGTTTGTTTACCTTCTTGAGATGGCATGACAGTGGTACTAACTTGTGGCTCAGTAGAACTAACAGTAGTGGTGGCAGCTGCAACAGGTAAACCACCAGCTTCAGGAATTTTGGATTGATCTTTAGATTCAATATTTGATAAGTTTTTCAAATATAAAACATTGTTTAAATTCCCATCTGTATTGGAGATTTCATATTCATCACTTGTTTTCCACTCACCATCAACAATGAATTTGAAAACAAAAGTTTCATCAGAATTTGATTCTTTTTTAATTGGTAAAACAATTTCAAAATCACCAGTTGATGTTTTGACTAGGGGTAAAGAACCGCTCCAATTGTCAAAATCCCCTGTAAGGATAACATCAGTAGGACCAGCTGGCCTGTCGTAGTGTTGTTAGTACATCTCTTTCATGAGGATTGAGTTGATAAGAACATTGTTAAAAGGGATGTGGCAAACGTCTTGAGCTCTGTGGTCAATCCAATACAATTACCGGACACATGAGCAAACAGTGATTCAAAACTAGTACTTACCAGTGGAATGTGTGGTTATAGGACATGTTAGATTGTTAGCGACTGTGGAGGAAGTTTAGCACTAAAGACTTTTACACTGTACAGTGAGAAAGTTGCTGAACAAAGAATATTTTTGGTCAAGTTGGTTCATGCTGGCTGTTTGACTTCCCTTTCTGGCGATTACTAACTACTTATCTTTCTTCTATTCCTAGAGGCTGCTCGCAGGCTGCAGGCTGCAGCTCAGAAGAGAGGGCTACAACACAGGCTTATTATAGCTTACAGCCTTTTCAGATTTCAGAGAAATATGTGGTTATATTTAAAATTTAATACCATTTATTTGTAGCACATAACATTATTACAGAAAGGAAATGAACCCACAGAACAGAGTCACGTTCAATCTTTCAGACAACTACCAGGTGCTCGAGATTGTGGGAGAAGGAGCATATGGAGTGGTGTGCTCTGCCATCCACAAACCATCAGCAACAAAAGTTGCAATCAAGAAGATCATACCTTTCGAAAAGCCCATGTTTTGTATCAGAACATTGAGGGAGATCAAGTTGCTCAAGCATTTCAACAACCATGAGAACATCATTTCCATTCTAGATATCCAGAAGCCGGCTTCAATTGACACTTTCCACGAGGTTTATTTGATTCAAGAGTTGATGGAAACAGATTTGCACCGTGTCATTAAGTCTCAAAAGCTTAGTGATGATCATTGCCAGTATTTCATCTATCAAACTCTACGGGCATTGAAAGCAATGCACTCAGCAAACGTGATCCATAGAGACCTCAAACCTTCCAATTTACTGCTTAATGCCAACTGTGATTTAAAAGTATGTGATTTTGGACTTGCTCGTTCAATAGCATCTAGTGAGAACAATTTCGGATTTATGACAGAGTACGTAGCCACCAGGTGGTATAGAGCTCCAGAAATCATGCTTACGTTCCAAGAATATACAACTGCCATTGATGTGTGGTCTGTTGGATGTATTTTAGCAGAAATGTTGAGTGGGAAACCTTTGTTTCCAGGTAGGGACTATCATAACCAGTTATGGCTTATCATGGAGATTTTGGGGACACCGGTACAAGAAGATTACAACAACATCAAGTCGAGAAGAGCAAGAGAATATATCAAATCACTACCTTTCCGCAATAAAATTCAATTAGAGACACTTTTCCCACAGGGAACAAATCCACTAGCAATCGATCTGCTAGGTAAACTGCTGACTTTCAACCCTCAAAAGAGAATCTCAGCAGAGGAGGCATTAAACCATCCATATCTCCAGCTGTATCATGATCCAGAAGACGAACCAATTTCTGCACCAATTGACGAGAATGTGTGGGACGTAAACGAGAACAACGAGCAACTCAACATTGCACAGTTGAAAAGTATGCTGTTCAAAGAAGTGACGAGTCCGCTTTAATTCTGGATTTAGTTACATACATACATATTACATTGTACACTTTGTTTCTTATACATGAACGCTTAAGTTGTTATGTATGTAGATAAAAAAAATTTAACTGATAACTCAATATTCTAGGAGAATAAAACACAACGGAGGAACAAGATGGTGAGCATGAGCGAGCGCAAGAACAAAATGAAGCAGTTTCTACACAGACGTAGACGCGGCACACAACCACAACAGTCAGCGTTAGTCAAATCAAACAAACTACAACAGCAACAAGAACAACAAGAACAAGTACAGCAGGTGGGAAATGCATACCTCCATTTCCTTTACGCTGTGATAGAGAACGACAAGATGTTTATAAAGCTGGTGATACTGCTGATAATCTTTGCCACCATGTTTGTGTTATCTTTGGATAGATTCTACAAAGGTGTGATTGCAGTGTCCAATGATCTCAAATACTCTTCTTTTCTACATGGACTTAGCTGGAATTTCTCTGTCTTGAAGAGTGTGTTTGGGTTCTTTCTCCCTTGATTGGATGGCAAGTTTACGGTGGTTATGATGTTCATACTAAATGGATTATAATATTTAGTTGTAGTAATATTATGTATCGTTTCAGTCGTATATGGAGATGAGATCAAAGTTTTATTTTTATGTACATACATTTAAAATGAAAACTGGATCTTTGATCAACCAACCAACCATCGAAAAACTGTAAGAGCAAAGAACCAGAAGAATGGCAGGAACAAAAACATCGTCAACATCACTAGCAACAGGCACGAATGGTTGTGTGATTTGCCCTTCAGAGGCACCAGTGTGTCCCAAATGTGCAGAAGGTCAGGATTGTGCAATCACCATTCAAACTTGTACACTCTGTCCCAAAACATACTGTTCATCAATAAGAAGCTCTACTTCAGGTAGAGAGGTTGGTGGGATTGTTGGAGGTGTCATTGGTGGACTTATAGTGTTTGCAATTTTTGGTTGGTTTATATTTACAAGATATTATAAGAAAAACATAATGTTTCACAGACTTCGTCAAAAGGATGATGTTGATTTCAATTTTGATCAAGATATAGAGATAAATTTTACACATAGACCTTTACATCCATCGTCGGTTTCTAAAACAACTTTAAACACTCAAAAACCAAAATTTCAAACAAGAAACAGTGTTGCTACAAGTATCCTGACTCGTGCCTCAAACATCATTCCAATAGCATACATTCCAGGTGTCACAGTGAGTGCAAGCAACAGAGACTCAAATTCAATACGTGATTCATCAACAAGTTTCATTGATGATGAAAATGATATCGGTGATAGATTCAGTAAAGTTTCCATTGTTGGTAATCCTTCATCCACTACTACGGCAGTAAGAGCTAAACCTAAGTTAGTTACCGTGATGGAATCACCTTTGGGAACATCATCTAATGCAATAAATAATACACCAATGAATGCCAGTGCACCTGCAACAGCAATTAGTTCTACTCAATTTGGTGGAGTTAAAACTGTTAAAATTGGCTCTTCTAAACTGAGAAATATTGTTGAAGAAGATAAAGAAAGTGTTATTGATAAACATATTTCTGATCCTTTCATATTGGGAGATGGATCTGATGATGATGAACTAGAAGAAGATACAAAAGGTGTTAGAAATTCAAGAAGATTGTCTGCTGAGTCTGGAGGAAGTGTGTTGTTGGATATTGATTTTGATCCATTCAGCGATGAACAGGCTGTTTGATTGTCTTCTACTCAGTCATTGAGAGCTGCTTGACATCGTTCAAACCTTAGAGCGACTACTTGGTTCAAGGTTGGACGTATTACATAAATTGACGTGTCAGCAGTGCGTCAGCTGAATATTCTCGAAATTTTTAATAATTTTTTGGAACATGGTTATAAAACGCAGCTTGGGAAACTTTTGAAATCTTGATCTTTGAATCTTCCAACTGCTTCTTCTGCTGCTTCTTCCATCAACACAACTAGTTCAACACCAACACGAAATACAGACAGCTTTGTTAAAATGGTCGTTAACAATCCAAACAACTGGCACTGGGTCAACAAAAATTGTGTTTCTTGGGCAACTCAATACATCGCTTCCAAATCAGAATCTATTAAAATTGAAAACTCAGATCCTGAAACTGTCATAACCATCTCATCTACATCTGTCTCTGGTGACTGTGATGTCTCAAACCGTAAGGGGAAAGTTGTCTGCATTTTTGATTTGAATTTGAGATTCGATGTTAAAGGTAAAATTAATAATGAAGAATTTCAAGGTTCAATCACTATCCCTGAATTCATGCATGATGAAACCGAATTTGATTTAAAATATGCATCTTTTGGTGAACATTTACCTGTGATCAAACAACATTTGGTCCCTGTTTTACATAAAGAGTTATTATTAACTTTCCAAAATGATTTAATAGATGCTCATGCAAAAGATTTACAAGAGTAAACTTTCAACTACATCTCAAATCATCAACATCATTAATATATTTACATAGATATATAAATAAAATACTGCATCCTTATCAATTTCAAGTAGATTTAAATAAATTTATTTTTTTTATTTTCCACAATCTATTCATCAAATCCTTCAGGTACTCCTTTTGCATGAACATTATCTTCTCTGTTACAAACATATGATCCACCTTGAGGAAATTCACACCACGCATATACACCGTTATGAATATCTTTAATAATTTTATAAGCCTCAACTGAACTATATGGAATTCCAGTAGTTGGATCAAAATAATTTGCTGGTGAACCAGTAATAAAACAATTTTTTTTATTACCATTTGATAAATAGATACCTGTTGGTGGTTGAGTTTTCAATTCAATTTTTAAATCTTTATTTGTTTCTAATATAACTTGTTCTTTTTTAATTTTGTTAAATTCTCCAAATTTTGGTAAATTATTGAAAATTGTTAAATCTGGTAAATCTGTTGGTTTTTCAACTTTCATTGAACTAGTTATTGGTTGCTTAATACGCACTAATGGTTCAACATCTTGAAAATGACGTTGTGGTGGTAATAAAACATCGGCACCAAATAATATTGTCTTAATTTGATCTTTTGAATATTTAACCATTTCTTCGAAAATCAAGTAGTTTGCTGAAACTTTTTGTAACGGACCTTCATAAACTTGTTCAATTATTTCTTTTTCAACATTTTCTTCTGGTAGTAAACTTTCATCTGCTTCACCCAATTCAACGGTTTGTTCTTTTGATTCTGATATAGTCGTTAAATCTTCTTCTTTCTTAACTTCAGTTTCTTTCAAATCTTCTGATTTATCAACATCATCTAAAACTTTTTCTTCATTTGGTTCATTAGTTTCATCATTTTCCAATCTTTGTTTTTTATCAATATGTTGTTCTTCAATATTAATATCAGCTAATGAAGCAGATCTTTTCAATTCTTCTTGAATTTTTAGTTTTTCTTGTTCAATCTTCAGTTTCAAAGCTTCTTGTCTTTCTTCTTCTTCTTGTTTTCTTTTCAACTCTTCAGCTTCTTCTCTTTTCTGTTTATCACTTTTTCTACCTCTTTTATCTCTTTTTTTCGTATTCATTAATTCTAATCTTTGGTTATACCTTTCCAATTCAATTTCCTCCAAAGGTGAAACAAACTTAACAATTGATTTCATAGTTAGAACATTTGAAAGTTTTTTACGTCTACTTAGTTGTAATGCTCTTTGTTTTTGTTTTTTTTCAACTTCTTGTTCTTGATATTTATTTAATGTAAGAATATTATGTTTTTCAGTTTCAACTGCTTCTGCTAATCTTTCTTCTTGAGTAAGTTCTTTATATTCTATCTTGGCAACAGGTTTAAGTAATTTTTTACGTTCTTCATCTTCTTGTAATCTTGAAACTAATTCTAATTTGTTTTGAATTGCTGTTGTTCTTGAAGATTGTCTTCTTGATAATGATAATAATGTTTCAACTTTTGGTTTTTCAACAGGTTTAGTAACAGGTTTTTTCTTAGAAGGTGATTTGTTGATAATTTTGGGTACTTGTCTAGCCTTTTTGGCAGCAAGTCTTTTTTTCAAACGTTCTTGTTTTTGTAATTCTTTTTCACCAGCTTCGTCATCTTCTTCCTCTTCTTCGGATGATTCAGAGTCACTAAACATTTCATCTTCATTGAAATCCTGTGGTTCATCATCACTATTTTCATCGTCACCACCATTCTCTAGTTCTTGATCCTGATCTTCAGATTCAACCGTTTGTTCTTTATCATCACCACTGCCTTCGTCTTCCTGTTCACTACCACTTCCTTTCCCATCTCTTTCTAGATCAAACTCTTGATCATCTTCATCTTCTTGAAACAACAAATCAATATCTTCATCTCCACTGTCGTTTGCTGTGACAATCTCTTCTTGCTGCAACAACTGTTTCAACCGTGAGCCAGCGTTTGCTCTTCTCTTTCTCGTGGCTATCAAACTCTCCACTTCCTCCTCGCTCATCTTCAATCTTCAAATCTTTTGTTGTTTTTATTCCAAAATGAAAACAAATTTTGGAGTTTTTTTTTTTTTTTTTCCTGCCTTTACATGAAAATTTCCCATTAAATTCAAACAATTAACAAATTTTGATTATGTATAGAAATTACAGTTCTAACGTTTCAATGACTTTTAAGATAACTAGACATTCATCATTGTTAATTAAACTTGGTTCAAGCAGAAAAAATTTCCATACGACATCAATTTTAGCCCATGAATTTAAAACAAACAAAAAAACATCAACTTCACAAGATGAAATGGATCATTTCAACCAGCTTGCATCAACTTGGTGGGACGTACAAGGTCCGCAGCGTATTTTGCACAAAATGAATTTGTTAAGAATGGATTTCATTCAATCAACTATTAGAAACAGTTTAAAATTGAATGAAGGAATTATAAATGAAGATGATAAGATTTATATACCTGGGTATAATTTAGATTTGTTACCTTCAATTATTTCAGAGCAGATTGTTAAAGAACAAGAGTTGAGAAGAGATGTGTTGATTAAGAATTTACCGAAATTTAAAGCATTAGATGTTGGATGTGGAGGTGGGATTTTAACTGAATCATTAGCGAGATTACCATTTGTTGAATCAGTTAAAGGGATGGATTTATCTGTTGATGTTTTGAAAGTTGCTAAATCTCATAAACTGTTAGATCCAATTGTGGACGCTAAAGTTGAATATGAATTAAAACCAATTGAAGATTTACCTAAAGATGAACTGTATGATATTGTAACAATGTTCGAAATGTTGGAACATGTTGATTATCCAAGTGAAGTTTTAAACAGTGCATTACAACATGTGAAGCCAGGTGGATGGATGTTTATTTCTACTATCAATAGAGATTTTGTTTCTTGGTTTACCACAATTTTTATGGCTGAATCGGTTTTAAAAATTGTACCAAGTGGGACTCATCATTTGGAGAAATATATTGATGAAACTGAAATTCAAGATTGGTTAAAACAAAAGCCTGCTTTTCAAGTTGTTGATAGTAAAGGATGTTTTTATATGCCATTTTGTGGATGGTCTTTTACTAATAATCCTAATGTTGGGAATTATTTCATGGCCATTAAAAGAATTAATTAGTTTATTATGTGTACATAGATTGAATTTTATTGAGCAACCTGTTTTTCTTTATTTTCATGAACAGGCTCATCGATGAATTCAGGGATTGTAGAAGTATCTTGTTGTAAATAGCTTGGTATTCCATTCCCATTTTCCATCAATTCATTTTCATAATCGATTTCATCACCCAATGCTTCTAGTTCTGCGTCCAATTCACTTTCACTAATGTCATCAGGTACATCATAACTCATTGACAAAGCATCTTGAACCTCATTTGCCTTTTCTATCAAATCCAACATTTCATCTTGTAAATCTGCGATTTTATCAACATCTATCTTACCATAAGTTTTCTTTAACTGTTTATTGGTTTGTTTCATTGCATCAACGGTAACCATTGTATTTTTCAAGTTCTCAGTGGTCATTTGAGCTTGTGTCATATTCCAACTCTGACTTTCCAATTGTGCTTTTTGAGCTTCAATCTGTCTTTTTTGTCTTAATAGATTCATTGCACGTTGCTTGATGGTAGTTTTCCCTGGACCATCTCTCATCCTGCTTAGTTTTTGTTGGTATGCAGACAATTCAGAGTTAATTTTTGTGAGTTTGATGTCGAGTGAAGACACTCTTTCGTCTATCTTTAAAACATTAAAAATTGGTGTTGTTAGTCAAGATAACTATGGATCAACAAAAGGACATACATACATTTCCAATGGCATCGTTCAACGATGGTTTAGGCACTGTGCTCTTCGATCCAAATAGTCTGTTCATCCTAATATATAATAATTATAATTAAATTCTGTAATTCTGACGTTCAGTACTAAGTGGAATTAATGATTCTTCTCCTTATAAAAAGTAAAAATTTAGAAAAATAATTAATTGACTGCGCCATAATGCGCCACTTTTTTTTTTTTTTCCCAAATAATATTTTCGAATTAATTTTCAGTTTTAGGCAGTAAATTTGTCACATAATTTCTCATAATTTAAATCAATATCAATAATATTATCATGATGAAAGTTAATTTTGAATTGAAAAGGAATTTAGTTTCGAAAACAGTTAAAATAAACAGTTTCAAACAAACAAGTTGAAAAATTAATTGATTTAAATATAAATAAGAGAATATTTATTTCACTTTCTGCACTTTATTAATCTATTCAAACTACTACCACAAGACAAACAGAATAACAATAAATTGATATATAAAAATGGCACGTAAACCAAAACCAAGAACCAAAACCAAAATCAATCATCCCAATAGTGACCAGCTTCCAATCACAGCTGATGATAGAATGTATTTGATAACAAATGTGTTGAGAGTTCATGTTGAAGGTCTTCAAACACAAGGATTATTAAGAGTTGCAAACCAAAAGGGAACTAGGTTTGATGATTATGAAAACACTGGTAAACAATCAACTATTCCTGAATTTTTAAATGATTTACAAAATGGGTCTTTAAAAAATGAATTAATTGATGAACAACCATTTTTCAGAAGTTTTAAGTTTAATGAAAACCCATCTTTCCCTAATTTAATTCCTGTTATTATGACTGGAGTTTTTTATTCTGATTTAGCTTCAGAAAGTGTACAGCATAAAGATTACTCAACAGCAAAATTGAACAGAGGGAAAAGTTTATCGTTAGATATTTATCATGGAAGTGCACCAGCAAGTATTCAATTAATCAAAGATTTTTTGGATAGTACACATATTGAAAGACAAAACCAATTGCCAAACACTCCTGATAGTTATTTATGCACCATGAGTTTTGATTTGAAACCTTCAATGCCCGGGTATGACAATTCAAATAAACCTGGAATCATTGTGTCAAATAAAAGAATGATAATTTATTCAATTGGAACATGTTTATTGAAATCTAATCGATTATTGAGATGTCCATCGTTGATCTATGAGTATGTTGATGAAGATACTGCTCGTGATTTAGGACCTCATTTAATTGCAATGGAAAATAATCCTGATATAGCCATTGAAGAATTAAATCCACCTGTTGATGGAACATTATTTGAAATTAAAAAACACAAGAAGTTCGAATCTAAGTATCCAATGGCATTGACAATTGATTTAAGTTCCAAGTGTCCATTTAGTCAATGTGAAACTTGTTCAATTTGTTTTGAAGATTATAAGAATAATGATTTGGTTAGAGTTTTGGGATGTATTCGTCATTATTTCCATAAATCATGTGTTGATGAATGGATTTTAACGAAGAAAAATGCATGTCCGTTATGTGATCATAAGGCTTATTCTGTTGTCAAATAGTCGTCCATATTCCATCTACTAGTAACAGCTAATAGTTAATATTTCATAGCTTTAATTATAAATCTATTAATAATTAATAAATGTTTATATTGACTAATGTGGCGCATGTGGGTGGCGCAGTCAGCAATTAAAAAAATTGTTTTCTCTTTAATTTAATTAGCAGTAGAGAAAGAAGATTGACATCAATCCACTATATTATAGTTACTGCATCTAGATAATATTTATATTCTGGTTTTATCATCAAACTCATCTAGAGCAAATTAATGACTGAAGTTTTCAATGAGGTAAATTCTACAAGAAACACGCTTCTTTCTTTCTTTCTTCTTTTCAAATTCCAAATTAATTCCCACACTAATTTTCAAAACACGTAAAAATTCTGCAATTTTTCTTCAATTTTTATTCAGTGAGACGCGCAGCTTCTTTTTCTCTTGTTTACAAAAAAATTGCACCGCAAAAACACCAAAATATTAATTTTTACACTTTAAATTTAAAGTTGACAACTTAGTTTCTAGTTCCCCCTCAGCTTCTCATTCTTTCAAACACAGCAAAGCTATCCACACGCTCTCTGCTACTCAACTCATCTCAACTCATCTCAAATTAATTACACAAAAATGTCAACAACTCAGGACGAGAACGAGCACAACAAGCGTCTCACGCGCTCTAAAACAACAGCCAACGCGCTCCAGTTGCAAGAGTCCTTACTCACAAACAGAACTGCTCTTTCAAACTTAACAAACACAGCACTTGTCTCTTCCAAACCTGCTAGAAAACCTCTACTACAATCAAATCAACAGCAAAATATAAGAGCCCCTTTAAAAAGATCTGCTACTGAACAACCAACCATCCCTGATGGCGAGAAGAAAGAAATTAAGAAACCTAGGCATCAAATACCCTCAGAAGCTCCGATTGTAGACATTGCACCTTCTACAGAACAACAACAACAACAACAACAACAACAACAACAACAACAACCAAATTTAAATGAAATAAAAGAAGAAGAAAACCCTGTGGTGGAACAAGATTGGAAAAATCTAGATGAAGAAGATGCTAATGATCCTTTTATGGTTAGTGATTACTCAGATGAAATCTTTGATTATTTACATCAACTTGAAATCAAAACTTTACCAGATCCAAATTATTTAACCAAACATAAACATTTAAAACCAAAAATGAGAGATATCCTTGTGGATTGGCTTGTTCAAGTTCATCAAAAATTTAGATTATTACAAGAAACTTTATTCTTAGGAATTAATATAATGGATAGATTTTTATCAAAGGAAAGAGTGGAAATTGATAAATTACAATTATTATCAGTCACTTCATTATTCATTGCTTGCAAATTTGAAGAAGTTACCTCAGTTAGTGTTCAAAATTTAGCTTATCATACCGATGGAGGTTATACAGCAGAACAGATTTTAGATGCTGAAAGATATATCTTGAATTCTTTAGAATTTGACCTAAGTTATCCAAATCCTTTAAATTTCCTAAGAAGAATTTCAAAAGCTGATGATTATGATATCCAAACTAGAACTTTTGGGAAATATTTTTTGGAAATTTCTACAATCAATTCAAAATTCATTGGAATTAAACCTTCATTATGTTCAGCTGCTGCAATGTTTTTATCAAGAAAAATTCTTGAAAAAGGTTCATGGAATCCAACTTTGGTCCATTATTCTGGTGGTTACACTAAAGCAGATGTTGAAGATGTGGTTATATTATTATTAGATTATTTAGTGGAACCAGTTATTCATGAAGAATTTTTCAAAAAATATGCCTCCAAAAAATTTATGAAAGTTTCTATAATTGCAAGAAAATGGGCACAAAAAGTCAAAAATAGTAATATTGATATAATGGATGATAATTATGATGAAGATCAAGAACAATCTGATAATTCAAGTTGATTTATTACAACTTATTTTGTTTTATTTTATTTTATTTTATTTCACTTCACTTCACTTCAAAGTTCATTTCAATTCGATTCAATTCTCTGAATTTTTTACTTTTTTTTATTCATTATCCAACCAAAATCCTTTTCATCCTACATCTCATATCATATACCTCTTTTTTAATACCCTATTGCATTACTTTAGATCAAATCAGCATCATACATTTTTTTCATTTAAATCTTCAGTTCATTAGCATTTTAAAAGTATTGTCAAAAATACTTTGTATTATTATTATTATTATTATTATTATTATCATACTTAGATTTTTATATCAGTGTCATAATAACGATTCATTCTTCTTTTCCATTTGTAGTTTTGGATTCTTTGAAACACTAAATTCAAGACGTGAATTTGGTGGGATGTTAAAAATACATCTAATTCGTATTAATCTGCAAAATGAAGCAGTATTTTTTTTTTTCTCATAAAGTCTGTACCAGTAACCACACATGTTGATGCTGATGCTGTGCTGTTGCTATACCTTCAGTCGTACTGTGTAGTATGTACAGAAAAATATTGGAAACTGTCACAGATCAATAAGAATTCTCAATTGGGAGTTTTAATAACACACCAGAAACGGAAGTATTGGCAGGAAAAGGTGCCACTTTTGAGAATCAGTAAAATAGGTATTATTTTTTTTTCAACCATTGAAAGTCAAAATAATCAAAAAAATTGGCAATGGGGTATAGAGTACTACTACTATACAACTATATCTTTAAGTCTGGATAAAAACAGTTTTAAATGAAGTTCTAAGTGTATAATTAAAATACTGCCAAAAATGCCCAAAGTAGAAAATGTTGATGTTTTTCCGTTTTTGGTAAATTGCAGCATAGCTTTTTTTTTTTCTTTGTGAGTATTCAAGCTTCTGAAACAAATTGAGCACAACAACTTCATACAACTTCATACAAAAGCTGAAGCAAGACACCAGAAGCAGGGGACTCATTACTTTTGGGGGGGTTTTTTATCTTATTTTTTTATTTATTTAATTATCATAATTTCCCTTCTGCTGT
Organism: Starmera amethionina; assembly: GCA_030573755.1. NCBI lineage: Eukaryota > Fungi > Ascomycota > Saccharomycetes > Phaffomycetales > Phaffomycetaceae > Starmera > Starmera amethionina. Next base: position 57,984 of record JAJMDW010000178.1, read on the forward strand.
TCAAACAAGTTTCAATCAACTCCATTCTTCAAATTATATTAATATGGATCATCGTCAAACTACCAGTGTCCAATCTGCTGTGGGCATCAACATCAGCAATGAAAATGAGCTTCCTCGTGCAAAACCAGTCACTATGGCTGGTGCTTCAGGGATTCCTCTTAGGAACTCAACCAACACTGTTGTTGGAAGAGGTGCTGCTGCTGCTAATACTTCGATGAGATCTAACATTCCAGTGAGAAGAAGTGTATTGTCCAATGTCACTAACACAAGCCTGGGAGCTTCTTTGGTTGGTGCTAGATTCAAGAAACCTGTTGTGGCTCAGCCAGTTACCACTACAACTACAACTATTTCCTCTATCAACGCAAACAATTCAAATACTAGTACAAATACAAATACAAGTGCAAGTGCAACAACAGAAATTGAAGTTGATGAACAAGTTGAACAACAACAACAACAGGTGCCTACTGCTCCAGTGAAAAGATCCGCTAGCTCCACACAAAGTCTTCATATGGCTAATAAATCTCAAAAAATAGAATTAGAATGGGATGATTTAGATAAAGATGATTTCGATGATCCATTAATGGTTAGTGAATACGTTGTTGAAATTTTTGAATATTTAATGGAATTGGAGTTGAAAACTGCACCAGATCCAAACTACCTGCAGAAACAGCCTTTTATTACCTCAGATATGAGAGATACGTTAGTTGATTGGATGTGTGATGTTCATTTAAAATTTAGATTATTACCAGAAACATTATTTGTTGCAATTAATCTTATGGATAGATTTTTATCAAAAGAAATTGTTCAAAGTTCTAGATTACAATTATTGGCAACAGGATGTTTATTTATTGCATCAAAATATGAAGAGATTTATTCACCAACAGTGGCAAATTTCTCAACTGAAAGTGGTTCATCAACTGAAGATATTTTAGCTGCAGAAAAATTCATTTTACAAGTTTTAGAGTTTGATTTAAGTTATCCAAACCCAATGAATTTCTTAAGAAGAATCTCTAAAGCCGATGATTATGATATTCAAACTAGAACAATTGGAAAATATTTATTAGAAATTTCTATAATTGATTCAAATTTTATTGGAATTCAACCTTCATTATGTGCAGCTGGTGCAATGAAATTAGCAAGAAAGATGGTTGGTAAGAATGAATGGGATAATAACTTAATTCATTATTCAGGGGATTATTTTGATGAGGATGTTGATCCAATTATGGAAAAATATATTGAATATTTAATTAAACCTGTTGTTCATCAAGAGTTTTTCAAAAAATATGCATCAAGAAGGTTCATTAAAGCCTCTGTTGCTTGCAGAAAATGGGCAATTGATCTTGTTAGAAGCACTCAAGCACATTCTTGATTGAGATATAACATCAACATTTTTTCAGTTCTTTTATTTTCTTATTTTAATTTGGTAATGTTTGATTTAATTTATGAACAAAAGAGAATAACACACACACAGAATTATACCCACAATTTCTTTTCTTTAATACAAATACGTACATTAATGATTACAATTTTTGAATACCCCCTCTGACCTCACAAAACTGTAGCATATGTCCCCCATCTAAAGTTGTTCATCTTTATTCCAAACAGGGCCTGATGAAGCAGTTTCCAATTCTTCATTTTTAACTCGACTTACATGTAAATAGTGACCCAATAGTTCAAACCCTTCTAAATTCCCCATTGCAGCATTTGAATCTTCAATATCTTGAAACATAACATCACAAAAATTTTTATTTAACTTTATTGAAAGTAAATTACCAAATGGAATTAATAAGTCTGATATTGTTTGTTCTGTTATGTCTTTTGGTAGGTTTGCTTACTTGTTAGTCTGGGTGAAGTGATTGCAAAAAGGAAATGAGACGTACTTATGCGGATTTTGGAGCTCATGATATTTTCAGTTGTATTGTATAGTTTATAGTTAATTTATTTTGTTTTTGTTTTGGTTGAAATTATTTCACATAATTTTGAGGTACATTACAATTTTTTGGAAAAAATATGTATCATGCTGTGGATGTTTAGACAATTGGATTCATTAGCTGGTGATAAGTACATGTTTCAGTTTACAAACGAATAAAACAAAGTATTAATTAAACGTATAAATTTGAAGTAAAGTCATATAATTAAAAGAAGTGAAAAACGGTGAAAAACAGTCAACTAAATTTCATTAGATTCATCAAGATTCCTAATAAACTCATAATAAAATGCAACACCTTCAATATGAGCATTCAATTCAACTTTTTCATCAATAGCATGAGCATTAAATCTAGCATCTTGTCTGATTGGAGTGAATCTATAAATATTATCAGATAAATCCCAATATCTTAAAGTATCAGTATTACCAGTCATAACACTTGGAGAAACAATAACTTCTTTTGAAACATCAGATGAAGAATTTGGATATGTCGCAAAATCTTCAAAAACGTATTTGATTGTACCTGCTAAAATTTCCCATGATGGATTATTATTGATTGAAGTTTGTGGAGCTTGTAATTTTTCTTGTAATGCTGTTAATGTAATTTTACCTCCATTTTGTGTGGAAAATTGATCATGTTTCGTGCCAAATGAATCAACTGATAATCCATAAAGTTCAGCAATTTTTAAAGCATAATTTTGAATAGTTTTTTGAACAGTTTCAATTGAAGAATCATAACCAACACGATGATTGATTATGATTTTAACATCTTCTGGTAATGCATTAACTTTTAAACCGCCATTGAAAATATCAATTGCTCTTGAAGTTGATACCAAAACTTTAGTCACTGGATCTTTAGCCAATTCTTTTAAAACCGCTAATTTAGATTCATCATTAACTAGAATGTTTTTAATATTCAATTTCAAATCATCATTGATTTTGGAAGCATATTGAGCAGTACATTGTAATTGATAAAAATATGGGTTTTTTGGAGTAATATCAAGTGGATATTCTTCAGATTCCAATAAATATACCAAATGTGATGCAATTCCAATACCAGTATGTTTTGGAGGAACAGAACTATGACCACCTTTGGTGTTGATATGAATTAACACATCAATGTAGCCTTTTTCACCAGTTGATGGCATAGCAAATCTTGTTCCATATAAATCTTGAATACCTAATCCACCTTCATCAATAATAGTAAAGATAGATTTTTCACCAAATTTTTCTAATAAGAATTTAGAAATATGTTTAGCACCTTGTTCACCACCACATTCTTCATCAAATCCAAATGCTAAAATTATACCTCTTTTTGGTTTAAAACCTTTTGATAATAATAATTCAGTTGCTTCTAAAATCCCAATTAAATTATTTTTACAATCACTTGAACCTCTACCCCATAAATATTCACCATCAAAATATGGTTCAAATGGAGAATAAGTCCATCTTGGAACCGTATCATCAGGAATAGGAACTACATCTTGATGTGCAGCTAAAAGAACCGGTCTTAAATTTTCATCAGAACCTTTTAAATGATAAACTAAACCATGAGTATTTATTTTAGTAATCTGGAAAACATCATGAGTTAATGGGAAAGTTTCTTTTAAGTAATCAGCAAATTCATAGAAAACATCCCATCTATCATCTTCACCAATTGGACCTAAATCATCAAATGATGGGGAATAAATTTTAACAGAATCAGACCAAACTTTTAAAGAATGATTTTTATATTCATCTGAATGGAAATAAGAAATATCAACAAATTGTGAGCCTGTTTCCTTTGGAATAATTTTTGGAAATAAAGGACAATAATCTTTGTCATCAATTGAGATCGGAGTATTATTAATTGAATTGATGAACAGTTTATAAGTTGTTAAACCGACAAAACCAAGACTGACTAAAGTAGAAACGGTTTTAAACAAAGTTTGTTTTTTCTCTGTCAGCTTCATATTATTGATGTATTCAAATTAAAGAGTGCAAGTATATCATGGGAGAATCATTTAAGGATTTTGCAGAAATCAATTATTGATATTTAAATTTATATTGTACCTACTACCTATGATAATCAATGATCAGAAAGATAGGCAGCAATTAATTATACCCGATTCGGGAAGAAGTCCATTAGGTTTTGAATTAATTAATTTATTAGAATTGATAAAGAATAAATGGACTGGTTTTTCATTTATTTCTTCAGCTATCAATGAAAACTGAGAATAACAACTCATTAACTTGATGCTTTAAAAATTTATTCTAGTCTTCATGAATCATAGCTGCAAATTGGAATTTATCTCAAGCCAAGCTTCAATTAAAAGAAAGAAAAGAAGGAAAAAAAACTTAAACGTAATTTATTACGTAAGGTGATTACATAAGAAACTAATAATATGTTGACATAATCAGTAAATAATCAGATTATCTAATGACTTATTTATTTTTAAAATCACGTGATTTTCTTTTTAATAAATTCACAACCAAAATAACCATAAAGCAATGACAGAACAGTGATATTGAAAGTAGAGTAAACACTTCAATTCATCAGTTGACCAGTTACTACAATGCAACAGACTTACTACTACAAAGGTTTCGACAAATCAGTGGCAAACACACATAAAGACCGCGACGTGAACAACTCGTGTGAATACATGCTCCACTACCTCAAGCCCAACTACAAAGTCCTGGATGCTGGATGTGGTCCTGGAACCATCACCTATAGTCTGGGAGATCAGTTGGATCCAGCACAAGGTGGGCAAATTGTTGGAGTGGATACATCTCAGGAACTGCTAGACTATGCTGAATCATTTAGACCACAGGGCAACAACCATCAACATGTTCAATTCAAACTAGGATCAGTAATGCAACTACCTTTCCCTGACAATTCATTTGATCTGGTTCATGCCCATCAAGTGCTAGTTCATCTCCACGACCCTATTGGTGCTGTTGCTGAGCTTAAAAGAGTCTTGAAACCAAACGGCTATTTATGTCTAAGAGACGCTGAACTAGGAAACATCCTAGTGTACCCAGAACAATATAAACCAGAAATGCTCTACTATTTTCTTAAAGTCAGAGGAAAAGATACCGCTCAGAACGCTGGTTGCAGACTTAAAGACCTGGCTTTGAGAAATGGGTTTACCTCAATTTTGAAACATACCTTCTCTACATGGAATTACTCTTCACCAGATGAGAAAAATAGTTACACCAAGAAGTACGGAGAAAGATTGGAGAATGTTGATTTTGATGAATCTGATACGTTCAGCAAGCAACAAGTTGCAGATGCTATGAATGAATGGAATAGAGATCCAGCTGGTGTGGCTGTAATCATTAATGGTGAACTTGTAGCACAAAAGTGATTCCACTCTTGCAGAACTCTGTACTACACTGCTATGCTCTTATGCATCTTTTATGTTTTAATAAACAGTTTTTTTGTTTAATGACCAGTGTCTTGTAGACTTTGAAGTGACAAATCCAAAGCTCATCTCATCGCCTTTGAAAAAAAAAAAAAAAAAAATTCTAAAATTTTCAAAAGTTAAAACACCAACTTTTATTCATCATCTGGAAATATGAGTTTAGACCCGTTGAGAATCATCCACACCCATCTCTTGCTTGCTACACCAACGGAACAACTGGATTTACCAGAAATCAGAGCTGAAATTTTCACAAAACCACTGGAATTCTTGAATTTTTTTGCTAATGGCGAATACTATAAAATTATTAATGATGAAACTGTTAGTCGATTGATCTCTAAGAACTCCCATTTGTTGCACAACGATCAGTTGACTTTTAATCAATGTATGGCCTCATTTGTTGAAGCTTTGTTAGCAAACTCAGACGAAAACATTGGTCTATTCATTGCCATTGCATGCTTACAATTATTCATTCAACATAATTTCACTGGTCCTCAATCTCCTTTAAACTCTTTTCAATTATTGTTTAGCAATACTGAGTTTACATCAGAACAAATTCAAAAAAATGCTACTGATGCTCTTGGTGGGTATGGTCAATCTGCTTATCAAGATTCTCAAGATCCATGTTTTTTATTAATTGCATTACATCTATTTGAAAAAATTGCAAGAGTTGAGAAATCATTATTATTGGAAACTTTTGATGATTCTATTGAAGAAGGAAATACACAAATTGATATTAATGAACCATTGTTAGCTGCAAATAATTGGTGGAGATCAAGAGCCATTCAAGTTCAAATGTCTTTATTCCCAGAGTTTTCAGGTCCTCATATCGCAGTTGCTTCTGATATTTATAATGCTTCATTACCAAAATCATTATGTGCTAATTTATCTCCAGAATTAACTAAACAATTATCAATTATATTCTATTTAGAAAAAGCTAATGATTTAATTCAATCAAACTTAGAACATTTGGCTTTACCAAATTTAATTCAAGCTCAAAAATTAACTGAATTTGAATTTGTTTTAACCGGTGCTAGAGCTAAAAGAACTCAGTTCCAACAAACCTCGTATTCAAGTTTGATCATCTTAGCAAAAAGTCATTATTTCAATACTACTACTAGTCAAAATTCATATAATACACCAGAAACTTTTGATTTAAATTCAGATTTATTATTAGAAAAACCTCATTTTGATTCTGTTGGTAATGAACTTCTAGATGATCAATTCCATAAAAAACAGAAATTGGATTTACAAGAGATTGATTATAATCAATTATTACCAGTTTCTTTACGTCAAGAATATATCCCAAAAGATTTAAGAGAGTTAGATCCAAACGATCAACCAAATCTATCTGATTTAGATAATTTGCAATTATTATTACGTTTATATTCACTAAGACAAACTTCACCAGCTAAAAACCCTTTGGTTGATCAAGAATTAATGTCTTTGGTTTCAAGAGTTTTATATCAAAAATCTACAACAGATATCAATTATACAATTTTTGCTCGTTCATTATGGGAAAGATCAGTCTTGGAAACTTCAAAGGCAAGAACAATTGAAAGAGGTATCTTACAAATGCAATCATTAATTGAAGAAATTGGTTTAAAAATCACCAAAAGATTTATTCCAATGGCAAATGATGATTCCAATGAAAATAAAGTTTCAAATTCAAGACTAAGATACATTTACCAATTGCCGCTATTACCACGTTGGTCATTAGATATTAAATTAGCTGAAAAATATTTATCATTAGGTATAATTAAAAGTGCCATTGAAATTTATGAACGTTTAAATTATCAAGTTGATGTTGCATTATGTTATGCATCAATCGGTGAAGAAGCAAAAGCTGAAAAATTAATCAGAGAAAGAATTGAAAAATTCCCAAATGATGCAAGAGCTTTGTCAATTTTAGGTGACCTAACTTCAAATCCAATTTATTGGGAAAAATCTTGGGAAATTGGGAAATATCCAAAGGCGAAATTCTCATTAGGTAAATATTATTATTATCCACCTACAAATTCAGGAGTTGAAAGAAATTTAGATGTTGCAATCAGTCATATTAATGATGGTCTAAAAATCAATCCAATTAATTATGAACAATGGTTTTTCTATGGTTGTCTAGGTTTAGAATCTCAACAATTTGAATTAGCTGCCGAAGCTTTTAGTCGTTGTGTTGCATTGGATGATAGTAACTCAAGTGCTTGGGCTAATTTATCAACTTCTTTATTGAAATTAAATAAAGTAAAAGAAGCTTTTAGTGCTTTGAAAAAGGCAACAAATGCTGATGATAAGAAATCTTGGAGAATTTGGGAAAATTATTTGATTGTTGCCGCTAAATTAGGTGAATGGTTAGAAGTTTTAATAGCTTGTAAAAAGTTGGTGGAATTTAAAAAAGATTCAAATGGTGAAGGTTCAATTGATATTCCTATTGTGGAGAAATTATTGGAGATTTTAATTAGTGAACCTTATGATGAAAACAATTTAAATTTCTTCCAAAAGCAAACCATTGAATTCATTACTGTTACAATTCCAAATGTTATTAATAGTTCTTCAAGATTATGGAGAATTATTGCAAGAGTGGAACTATGGAGAAAAAGACCTTGGGCAAGTTTAGAATGTCATGAAAAGGCTTTTAGAGCTATGTTACATAACGTTGAATTGGAAACTAATGAATCTGTTTGGAATGAAACTGTGGAAACTTGTGAAGATTTAGTAGCTGCTTATGAATCTTTAGGTGAATTACCAGGTAAACACAATGCTGATGATTTAGTTTGTAAAGATTGGAAATATAAAGCTCGTCAATCTATCAAATCATTGATGAGTAAAACTAGAACCTCATGGGAAGGTACAGAAGGTTGGGATAGACTAGAAGAACTAAAATCAAACATCTAGTTTAAAACTACTTTATTTTTAGATAGTAAAAAAAAAAAAGATGTTTATTAATCCTTATTGTAGTTTTTGACTTGTGTTCTAAATTGTGCTGTTAAATAATCACCGGTTGAATTGATTGAGTTGTTCAAAGTGTTCAATGTAGCATTTAATGGTTCAATAACTTCAACATTCCCTAAAATAGATTCCATAGATCCTTTAATTTTCATAATCGATTCATGGCTTGCTTTAGAAACTTCAAATCTTAAGATCCATGTAACAGCAAAGATAACCAATGGATAATAATTATTCAATCTGAAACACTCTTTTGATAAAACGATGGACTCAAATAATTCAATATAAGCAGCTGAGACTAGCATTGGAAATTCAAAATAATCAACCAATGGGGAAATTGCATCACTTAAAGCACTAGATGGGAACAAGGTATCTGTAAAATATCCAGTAATGTTCAAAATTGCATAAATATAAAATGGGATCAATTTAATTCCATGAATTGGAGTGAAAATCCATAACAATGCAAAAATTAGTAAATGAGTGTTTTCATCTTGTAAAAGTTGACCAAATTTAAAATGCCCTAACAATTTATTTGTGACAATTGGTTGATCTTCTTCATCATTGGCAAATGCAAAGCTTGAAATGTTATTTGCTCCACCATGATAACTTCCACTCTCCAAACCTGAAGAGTATTCTTCATCTTCATCTGAATCAGCATCACTTGATTTTTCAAAATTGATTTTGTAAAGCACAATAAAAAAAGTTAAAATTGAACTTAAAATTGCCAAATAATAAGATTTTTGCAATGTAATTGGATCTGAACCGTTTAAAAAACCAATAAAATAATATTGTGCACTGAAAATCGTAACTAAATGTGATACAGCCCATACAGTTTGAGCACTGACAACTTTAGTGCGAATGAAAATTTGAAGGTTTGTTAACAAAAGATTTAAATCAACTTGATTTTCAGATTCTGAAATATCAGCATCTTCAACATCAGGAATTTGCTCTGAAAGCTGTTGATTAGCTAGTTTAATAGACATTCTGTTAGCTATCTATGTCTTTGAATGTGTGGGTTGATAGGTTGGAAGAACTTATATATGTGTTTTTGTAATCGTTCTGACACAAAAACGTAAAAAAAAAAAGAAAATCAATCATTAATCATAACTTTTTCTCACACCTATCTCAGATAAATTCATTAAGTGCCACAAAAACTTTAGAAAACCTTGTGATAACCCGTACGTTATTTAATGACCCACATAATTCCAATAAATCAAATATAAATTCAAATATTCATAATTTTGCTAACTCACGAACTGAATACCACCAATTAATAGCAACACTAGCTCTATGCATATCCAAACCTTCAGATACAACATCCCATAGTTTTTCATTCAGAAACTGTTTATTCGAAGAAGTTTGAATCAATTCTGATACATTATCTAACCAGTTTTCTAATTGGTTTGGAGGAACAAATGGTAATACCTTGATCAAACATAAAATTATACCAGTTTTAGCATTAAATGTTTCTTTTGGTAATTGAATCTCTGGTGTGTTTAATGCCTTCAAGTATAAAATATGCAGCAACTCTCTTGAATTATTTTTATTTAAATTATAAGATTTTGATGGAGGAAAAATCGATTTGGCAATAGTGGAAATACCTAAAGATAGTTGTTCTGATGAAATTAAAGTTGGGTATTGTTCCAGCAAGATGTTTAAATATGGAATTGCTGCAGCTGTGACAATTGTAGAGTTTCTTGGTAATGATAACGACGTTAGTATCACGGAATGTGCAGATTCTAACACAGACTGAGTTTTAGAGTATAGTAATTTTGTAGCAAATGGACTAATGATTTCATGGTAGTAAGTATCATTTGAATGTTTAACGAAATGCTCAAAGAAGTTTAAAGTGAAAATGGTTTTACCAATCTCATATAAACTTTGTGAATTTGTATCAACATTTTTGATTAATTGAATACCTAATTGTTCACCACCTCCAAATTGGAAAATACCTTTGATCGAAGTCATGTAGACAAAATTGTAAGCAGAAAAACCTGCATTACCAATTCTCTCTAAGATGAAGTTCACATGATATAAAGTCAACAACACTTTACTCAAAATCAGCGGGTATTGTTCTTTGGTTAAACCATTATGAAGTTTGATGGCCATTGAAACAACACCTTGAAAGACAATAACCAAGGCAAATAAAATGGGTTTTAAAACCTCCCATGATTGAGGAGTATCAGCAGCCCGAGAATGAAGTTTTGAAGCAAAATCAAGTATAATGTCTAAAGAATAAACCAAGTCATTCATAGCAACATGAGCAATACTATTTTCTATAACAAAAGCCAATCTATTAAGATGTTTCAAAATAGGATCTGAGTTTAATCTTTTTGACAAAGACTCTGTAGAGTCCATTAAGGCTTTAGTAAACAATGATCTAATTGTGAAATCTACGATTACCTGATGAGGTAGACTAGCTCTTTGGTGCTCATTCCAAAAAGGTAAACAACATCCAATGGAAATCATAAGTAAATTTCCCAATTCTGAATTGAATGGATGTACCAGCACCTTATTAATCAATTCCAAATTTAAAGCAGCTAATAAGTTATAATGTTTTTCAAAAAAACCAGCGGTCTCAGGGACTTTCTGTACTTCATATTCATTTTTCGATAAAAGTATACCTGTGATAACCAAAATTTTCCTCCAATTCTCACATTTAGATTCATATATGGATGATATTATAGCATGGAAAAAATCCGTCAGAGGTAAGGAAGGCTCGCTAATCTTTAGTTTAGTATCAAAAATAGATTTGATGGCTTCAATCACTAAATAAGAATCCAGATTGTTACCATTGACGTTGAAAATCAAATTGTTTTGAAGCAATGCCTCGGTCAGCAGTTTCAAGTTCTTTTCGTTCTTGACTTGTGGGAAATAAGTGACTGAATAGGACAATAGCTGGAACAAACTCAAGTTGTTTGAAGAATTGGATAAAGAGGTCAATAACAGATCTATGTTTTTTGCATGGAACGACTGAAAATTAGTTGAACTTTTGAAATTCCGTTGCTGTTGCATCTTCTGTAGAACCTGCTGCCCTTGTTTACCGAGCCTATACATCCTTCTTTACTCTTTGAAACTGTCTGTTGTTGTTTAAATTCTCAAATAAAAAGTGCTTTTTTTTCCCTCCAATATCAAATTTAAAATTTATTCAAATTCATAGAATTACAATCAACCATCAACAATCAATTCATTGAACAAAAGAACCCATAAAAGATGAGCAGCTCTTTTCCAAGTGGTCTCAACAATACACCAGTCACAAAATATTTGATTTATGCGACAATTGGACTTCCGATTCTTGCCTCTTTAACCAACACAAAATACGTTTATTTCTTGAATTACACACCTTTTATATCACAATACCATCAATTCTGGAGGCTGTTGACGCACCAGCTAGCGTTTGTGAATGAGTCTGAGGTACTAGTAGGAGCGGTGCTGTTGTATCAGTTGCGGTCCATAGAGCGACTTTATTCATCATACAAATATCTGAGCATGATAATAATACTTTGGTGCTATAATTTGTTTCTTGTTCTGTTGTGGATGACAATCAAGTTTTATTTGGGTGTACCTTGGCTTAATGAACTGAGTTCAGGACCCACTGCGATAATTTTAGGGTTGTTGTTTCAATTCAAAGAGTTTATTCCTGTTATCTATAAATTTGAAATATTGAATTCAACATCAGGGAACAATAAATTGGTGTTGACTGATCAATTCGTGATTTATATTTTGGCATTTCAATTAGCTATTTCACAAGGATGGAATAGTATTATTAGCGGATTTGCTGGATATTTAGTCAGTGATTTGGTGATTAGAAGTGTACTTCCAGGCAAAAACTGGAGAATAATAGTATTGAAACGTTTTTTCAAACCAGCAACAGAACAACTAGCTGCTGTGGTTACAACAGAAGAGGAAAACACCAGTGATGACGAAGAAGCTACAGAGACTAGACCATTGAGTACACAATTCTTGGATACATTCAGAAGAAGTTAGAAAGACTTTACAAAAACTACTGAATTCTTTTAATTAATAGCACATTTATTCTAATCTATTTGATGTTTTATCCCTGAGTAGCTTCTCTTTGTTTCCGTCTGTACTCAACATCCCAATTGTATAATCTGGCACTATTGACTTCCATAGTGGTTATATTTTCTCTAAGAAATTCTGCATCTTGCTGAGATATATCCAAATTTTCTTTAGCAGACTTCAATTTCTCAGTCAGCAACTCTATTGCTTCATCAATTGGGTACTCCAACATAACATCAGCACCTAACCAAAGTAAAACTTTATCTGTTGGTTGAATCTCTGCAGTTGTATATAAAGTATCGTTTAACTCGTAGTTAGTTTCAAATGGCTCATCCGCTTCTTTCAACACTTTACACATGTCGAGTGTGTTTTGTATTTCGGGTATTTTGGTGCTGAAGTTCTTGATTGCATTGATCTTGCTTTGTTCCATGAATTTATATTGTTGTAGTCTTTCTTGGAACATTCTCATTAAAGTCTCAAAATCCTCTGGATTTTTCAGCACATCTTCCACTTTCTCCAAGAAAGGTGCCTCTGGAATCCCGCGAGGATTTTTTGGTGTTGATTTGAAGAATTTATCCATTCCTTTGTTTCTTTTATGAATCGAAGTGATTCACTTTTACTGTCTACAATAAATATTAATTTACATGTTGAAAAACTTGAAAACTTGGAATTTAGAAAACCAAAAAACAAAAACCAAGCCCTAACATCACGTGTGTGGACATAGGGCTCATTTCATTTTTAGAAAATTGTCACACTTCCAAAACAGGCAATGTTGAGTTTCAATGAAAACTTTACAAACAGATGTTTGGATGTCCATCAGCATCACAAACTTTCCACACGTCATCAAATATAATAATTTTTCACAATATTTCAAAACAACTTTTTTACAAGCACCATCCAAATCACAGAACAGTTACAATGGGTAGAGATCACTTCACCAAACAACACGCCAGATCTGGTCACAGAGAAGCTCCAAAATCTGACAATGTCTACTTGAAATTGTTAGTCAAATTATATGCTTTCTTAGCTCGTGAGTACATTGTCCTTTAAATCTGATTGTGATGTCTTTCCATTCCAAAAATAGGTGATGCTAGTGGTGTATTCTATTTACATTAGATGCTCATTCATCGGTTATAGGTCTACCGTCTTTGCACATCCATACTGGTGAATCTTTATGGTGCTTAACTATTTTGTAATGTCCTTTCATTTATTTTTCCTTTATACTATTATGTATAAAGATGAGAAAGGTTGAATAGTTATATGACGAGTACATTCTGCGAGTGCAATATTTATTTTTGTGCGACATTATGAGCAGAAAGCCACCAAACTCTGTGATACTAACTATTTCAAAACAGGTCGTACCCAAGCTCCTTTCAACAAAGTTGTCTTGAAATCTTTGTTCTTATCAAAAATCAACAGACCACCTGTTTCAGTTTCCCGTATTGACCGTGCTTTGAAACAAGCTGGTGCTGCTGACAAAACCATTGTTGTTGTTGGTACCGTTACTGATGATAACAGAATCTTTTCTTTCCCAAAAGCTACTGTTGCTGCTTTAAGATTCACTGCTGGTGCTAAAGCTAAAATCATCAAAGCTGGTGGTGAAGCTATTACTTTAGATCAATTAGCTACTAGAGCTCCAAAAGGTCAAAACACTTTGATTATTAGAGGTCCAAGAAATGCTAGAGAAGCTGTTAGACATTTCGGTATGGGTCCACACAAAAACAAAGCCCCAAGAATTTTATCTAAAGGTAGAAAATTCGAAAGAGCTAGAGGTAAAAGAAGATCTAGAGGTTTCAAAGTCTAAGTTCGTTAAAACTTTTACTTTGTTATCTTTTTTCTTTACTAGAATTGTGTACTTTTAATGATTTATTATTTAATGTTTTTCAATTCTCATCTTATGAAGCTTGTAGTGATTATCTTAGATTAATACCACCTAAATGACTTAAAACATTCATTAGATTTACCAGCTTAGCCAGAATTCAGATATATATTAAGTATAAAAAGTCTAAAACTTTAATGATCTGCAAATTTAGTTGTGAATCTTAGATTTTAAAACTTTAGTTAAAATTGTTGGTTTATATCCACTATAGTGAACACTGTATTTATCACACAAATGATCAAGAACAGCACGTTGAACAGGATCTGATTCTTGAAAATAAGTTGAATAATTTGATAAAATTTCTAATTGAATTTCTTGTTGTGTCAATTTTTTTTTTTCGAATCTTTTAACAATTTTATCAATCAATAACTTGGTTAAATAGGTTTGATAATATTTGATGCAATAAACATCATAATTAGATACCGCAGTTCTATGATCATTTGATATTTGAGGTTTATGATACTGTTTCCCAATTTTAAACATTTTTTTCTCAAAAAACTTAGCATTTTTATAACTAATGTAACCTTTACCCTTATGTGAATGTTTATGGAATTTAAAATAAGAGTTATAACGTCTCTTAAGTTGTTTCAATTCTAGTTTGAAATTAGAATTTGTTCTTATAATCAATGAATCGGCTAATTTTTCAGCAAACTCCAACTCTTCATCAAGTGGTTCTAACTGCCTATCCCAAACATTAACCACCTCTTCATCTGAGGAATGTTCAAGCTCTAGTTCTTTGTATGGAATGTACTCATCTTTTTCATTATCTGAATCATCCGACCCTGAATCTGAAGACAGATCTTGAGAATTTGATGAATGACCAACTGGTCCTTGCAACTGAACAACAACATCATATTCATCAGACAAACAATCATCACTCAGATAAAATGGCTCTGAGTCATTAGAACACATAGAACACACTTCAATCACATCCACATGGTTTGTTGCTTTCTCATCATCATTTATCACCACCAAAGATTGATTGGAATTCAGCGCCTCCAACTCATCATTATTAATAACATCAAACTGACAAAAATCTTCCTGCGCGTCATAAAACAACTCTAGTGTTCCTTGATCGTCACTTCTCATTATTGTTGTACTTAATTTCAATTGCTGAATTTGCCACTTACGAAGCAAGATTAAATTTGCTGCTTGTTTCAATACTTATATGTCAAAAAAAAATATGTCAAGACTGTTAAATGTCGTGTCGCAAATTACAGGAGATATACAATTTAAGTCCACAACGAGGAGTACTCTTTAATGATGCCACAGAAAATGATGTTAGTTTCAAACAGCTCTTTTCCTATTGAATGTTGTTAATGTGCATTGCTTGAGGTTCTCAAAGATGAGTTTTTCTCTCTGATTCAAGCTCATTTGGGAAATTAATTCGAGATCTGGACGTATTACCTAAAAAAAAAATTATTCAAAATTATGTATTGCAAACTATTGACTTGCTGTGTAGCTCTTATTCTTCTCTATTCAAAAATTAACACTTAAAAAACCATTCAGATTCAATTTCAAAGATCGCTTTCTTTTGTATCTCTTTTGACATAATATCCCAAATAATAATATTGCGAGTAGACAGAAATCCACTGAGCATCATACTCTGCAGAATCATAGAGAAATGAAACTTTTCTTTTATAATTTCAAACTCTCAACTTTACCAATCTTCACCAAAAACATAGCTAGCTTATCATAATGATCCAATTCAACTCATAAGCATTTTCAAAAATTAGGCCAAACATTTTCAAATGTAATTTACCTGGTGCATTTGAACTTAACTTTGAATCTTCATCGGATTCCATCTGAATAATAACTTGGGAAAAAAAATCATGTACTCTCAATAAAACTGTAGTTTCAATCATGAATTCCCTCAAATGTTTCAAAATTTGAAGTGTATTGAGAAAATAGTTGAACGTAACAGATTGTGTATGACGTGGAAGGTTATCATCCAATACGGTTGTTGATGATGAAAAACTAGTTTTGTTAGTGTAGACTTTTGGGACCAAATGAATTTGCAAAAATTTCGTTCACACACCATAACATAAGATTTCCTCAAGTATAATTTAATTCTTTAATGTTGTTGAATTTATTTGTTAATGAATCTAGATTATCAAAAAATCCAAATCCATGACTATGTCCAATCTCTCAATATTAATTCCATTTGCAAGTATTGTTAATGGTGTATTAGTTAATGTAAAGGACAAATGTTTTAAATTGAGTTTCTGATCAAATTGTAATGGCGTTTTCCTTAAAATGATTAAAGATTCCAAATGTTTAAATTTGTTAAAATTGTCTGGCACAAATGCTGATATTTCCAACTGCGTGACATATTCTTCTTCACCTAAAATATCTGATAATCTTTGCTTTTGCTCATCTTCATCCAATCGTTCAGTATGATATCTGCCAGGACCTAACCAATGAATATTTCTGTAAAAATAACGGTTTTAAAGATTTACGGAGCTTGGAATTGATCTGCAGTTTCATACAGGTTCATCCTGAATAGCAATCAAATGTCTCAAAATTCTGAGCAGCACTTCCACTGGCAATTTGTCCAACATAATTTGATTATTTGGTTAAAGGTTTAGTTTTTTTATGAGTTTCGTGAACTAATTTTATTGTTTTGAGATTCGAACCTGCAACCCTTGAAATGTATTACATAATTTGTTAGACATTAACATCCGTTCACCCAAAAAACCAGTTTATTTTATAATTATAAAGCAGAGAAAAACTCACAACACCCAAACATCCAGCAGTCACAAATTCTTTCCAAATTCTTCACGAACCACGCATTTTTTTTTCCAAAGAAAACAAATAGAAAAATTGAAAAATGTAAAGATTGAATTGTTAGAAATCACACAAGTTAATCAGATTATACAAAATGCCAGGTGTTTCCGTCAGGTATGTGCTGCGACAGAACAGCCCAGAGTTAGATAAGAGTGCAGTGTTACAAGTGTTGAGAGTTTTACAAAGAAGGAGATGTTGGGGATACCACAATTATAGAATTATCTAATTTCAATGAATCAAGAGATAAAGAAGAAGAAAACCCAGAGACAAAGAATAGAACAAATACAGTAATATCAAAGACCACTTTTTGATGAAGAGTTTTGAGTTTTAAGAAATACAGCAAAATAATCATATACATACATTGCACTTTATCATAAACGGCTAATGGATTTATGTCTTTTTTTTGTTTTCAAAGAATTATACTAACTTTATAACAGAGACGTTCCAGCTCAAGAGTTCATTAACGCTTACGCTCAATTTTTACAACGTCAAGGTAAACTTGAAGTCCCAGGTTACGTTGATTTAGTCAAAACTTCTGCTGGTAACGAATTACCACCACAAGAAGCTGAAACTTGGTTCTACAAACGTGCTGCTTCTGCTGCTCGTCACATCTACTTAAGAAAACAAGTTGGTGTTGGTAAATTGAACAAATTATACGGTGGTGCTGCCAACAGAGGTGGTAGACCAAACAAACACGTTGATGCTTCTGGTTCTGTTAACAGAAAAGTTTTACAAGCTTTAGAAAAAATTGGTATTGTTGAAATCTCTCCAAAAGGTGGTAGAAGAATCTCCGACAATGGTCAAAGAGATTTAGATCGTATTGCTGCTCAAACCTTAGAAGATGACGAATAAGGTCTTTTCAAACAATATTTTTTATAATGTATAAATAAAGAAAAAAAAAGTCATAACGTTTAATTTCATTCTACTTGTAGCATATCTATGTATGTAATATCTAATTATCATCTAATGGATCTATTCTGAATACTTTATCAGGATTCATAATTCTATTTGGATCAACACTAAGTTTTAATTTCCTCATGAAATTTATAGTATCTTCCCCCAATTCTTCAATCAAGTATTTTCTTTTACCTAATCCAACACCATGTTCTCCAGTGCATGTTCCTTCATTAGCCAATGCTCTCAAAACACAACGTTCACTTAATTTTTCAACAATATCTCTTTGTTCAGGTTTATAAATTAAAATTGCATGAAAATTCCCATCACCAACATGCCCTAAAACTGTTGTAAAAATGTTTTCATTTTTAATATCAGTTAAAGTTTCTTCAATAACTTTTGACATTTGAGAGATTGGAATTGCAACATCTGTTGTCCAAACTTTAACATCAGGAGAAATTGTTTTTTTACAATATTCAATTGTTGACCAAAACCCAATTTTTCTAGCTTCCCATAAATTATCACATTCTTTTGCATCTTTAGCATATTCAATTTTTAAAACTTTATTATCTTTACTTAACTTATTGATCTCTTTTTGTAAAAAACTATCATTTTTGGAAACTTTAATAAATAAAGTTGGTGCTTCTTCCCATTTTCTTGTTGTGGTACCCATTTCATTAATAACTTTCATCATATTAGTATCTAGCAACTCAACTGCATTCAAAACTAGCCCTTTTTGAACAACTGTAGTGACAAAATCTGTAGCATTCTTAATAGTTGGGAATGATAACACACCAACAGTTTCAACAGGTTTATTATGACAACGCAAAGTAATTTCCGTAACAATTCCCAATGTACCTTCAGATCCAACAAATAGATTAGTTAGGTTATAACCAGCACTTGTTTTTCTTGGTCTATTTCTTGTCTTGATAATTGTACCATCTGGTAACACCACTGTCAAACTGATGGCATTTTCCTTCATGGTTCCATAGCGTGCAGCATTAGTCCCGGAACAACTGGTACCAACCATCCCACCAATCATTGCCCCAGGACCGGGATCTGGACCAATCATCAAGTCAAAAGGTTTCAAGTATTCATTTAACGATTGCCAATTAACTCCAGGTTGAACTTTGATGTCCATATCTTCATGGTTGAATTGTAAAATCTGATCCATGTTTTGTAATGAAACAACTATTGTGCGGGTACGGGTTGAAATTAATCCACCTTCAATTGATGTCCCTCCAGAATATGGAATGATTGGGATTTTATAATGGTTTGCAATTTTCAAGATCTGTGAAACTTCTTCTGTTGTGGATGGATATACTACCAGCTGTGGTAGTTTTGTTGCTGATGTATGTGTGCTGTAGTCGCAATTTGTGTGTTGTTCAAGATCATTGGGGTCAATTGATAGTTGGTTTGGTTTGAGGAGTTTTGATAGGTCTTTCACGGATTGAGTGAATGCTTTAGAATCTCCATATTTTGGAGGAGTCAAATCGGTTAAAGGAGTGGTTGATTTGCCTTCTGGGGTGTGAGTGAATGGATTGTAGTAGGTTGATAATAAGTAGCCTAATGAAATACCTGTTGTTCCAATGATAACTGTCTTGAAAATATTTGTGTTTGGGTCATTCTTGCTGGTACTAGAATATGCTCTTCTGCAATAAAATTTGGCTCGTCTTGCCACACTCCTGAACATCTTTCCGTCACTTAAAAAACTAGTTTGAGCAGTGAAACAAAACACTTAAAAAATAAATCTCCATTAATCATTAATTTTCAATTTTGATCAGTTTCAAAACTGACTAAGCGCTGACAGTCAAAAACGTTTCTGCAAAATTGAAAATTAAAAAAAAAAATTAAAAAAAATAAATTAAAATTAAAATTAAAATTTTCTACAACCTTTAAAAATTGAATTAGAAAAACAGCAGCAACGAGCAGCAGAAATCAGCCATTATCAAGAGCACTTTCTGAATGTCATAGCTCAAACACACAGGCTACATACCATTACAACAGCGCTTTGAACTAAACAGCGTTTTCCAGTATTCCATAATATAGTTCGCAAGAAGAAGAAGAATCAAAAGTTCTCATTTGCATAGACATTTTTGACTGAAATAGTTTCATCAAACATATATTATTATTACTATTTATCACAGTTACACGAAAATGTCAGACGTTGAAAGCACACACTCTTCCAGCCACTCACTGCAATACTCGCACACTTCCATGAAAACTGAAGGATTATACGATCATAGAAACCAACCTTCTAATCTTCCTATGCGTAAGGATTCAGGTGACTCATATGAGCTACCACCACCAGCACTATCAACAGCTGATATTTTGAAACAGCATCAACCCCAAAACCAACAAGCTTTGTCCCAAGCTAGAACCAAATCACTTTCAAAGGCTTCTCAAAAAATTAATCTTCCAGCTGCAAGCATCCCAAACAATCCAGATTCATCAGATGATGATGATAATGAATTTGCCATTCAAGACTCACCTGTTTTACATCCAACAAGTGTACGTTCAAACACAAATGCAAGACCTTCAAGATTAAGCAATTCATTAGCTGAAAATACTCAAGCAAATGCAACTTCTCATCTCAGTGCTAATGCCAGTAAAAATAAAACAAGATCAAGATCACATAGTTTCACTGACCAATTGAAAGTGTTCAAACATAGCAATCAACAGCAACAACAACTTAATGATGAAAAAGTTACATTCCCAAATGATTCTCCAGTTTTGAACCCAATCAATAAACAAAATTCTAAAGCATCTGATGCTAACTATGACAATGGCGACAACACAGTCAATCAACATTTAGCAAATTTTGATCGTCGTCGTCGTTTAACAAGAGGTTCAATAGTTGATAGTGATGCTGATTCTCATGCATCAAGAGATTCTCAAGAAACCGAAGAAGATGTTTGTTTCCCAATGTTACCTGAAAAACCAAAAGATCATGGTATCAATTTTGATGAGTTCCAAGATTTCATCAATGAAAGTAGATTAGAAGATGAAGCTATTTTAAAGGAAAGAAATTATATGAATATATCATCAGATAGTAGTAGCTCTACTACTGCTAAAAAATACACACCAGTTTCAACAACAGAAGATGATGAAGATGAGAAAAACCACCAAGCAAAAAAGCCAAACACTAGCACTAGTTCTCCAACAGATCATGTTGATGGTGATGATACGAGTGATGAACAAGTTGGTGTTTCTTTTGGTAATAATAAAGTTGAAGGTGAAGAAGTCGCACCTGATCGTTTCAGTTTTTTTTGTTCTGAAAAGGAAGAAACAGTTCATGCACCTGATTTACAATCATTAATTAAACCAGAGGAATCAATCAAATCATTATTTAACTCAGGTAAACCAACTTGGTGGTTGGATTGTGTTTGTCCAACAGATTCAGAAATGAAAGTTTTAGCTAAAACTTTTGGTATCCATCCTTTAACTGCAGAAGATATTAGAATGCAAGAAACTCGTGAAAAAGTTGAATTATTTAGAGATTATTATTTTGTTTGTTTCCATACTTTTGAAAGTGATAAAGAATCTGAGGATTTCTTGGAACCAATTAATGTTTATATTGTTGTTTTTAGAGAAGGTGTTTTAACTTTCCATTTTGGCCCAATATCTCATGCTGCTAATGTTAGAAGACGTGTTAGACAATTACGTGATTATGTTGATGTATCTGCTGATTGGCTATGTTATGCATTGATTGATGATATTACAGATAGTTTTGCTCCAGTTATTCAATCAATTGAGTATGAAGCTGATGCAATTGAAGAATCAGTTTTTGTTGCAAGAGAAATGGATTTTAGAAATATGCTACAAAAAATTGGTGAATCAAGAAGAAAAGTTATGACATTAATGAGATTATTATCAGGTAAAGCAGACGTTATTAAAATGTTTGCAAAACGTTGTCAAGATGAAGCAAATGGAATTGGTCCAGCATTAACTTCAAGTATCAATTTAGCTAATTTAGCATCAACTCATCATCATATTCAACAAGCTCAACCAAGAGGTGATATTGCATTATATTTAGGCGATATTCAAGATCATGTTGTTACAATGTATCAAAATTTATCAAGTTATGAGAAAATTTTCTCGAGATCTCATTCAAATTATTTAGCTCAATTACAAGTTGAGAGTTTTAATTCTAATAATAGAGTCACTGAAATGTTATCAAAAGTTACATTAATTGGTACCGTTTTAGTTCCATTAAATTTGGTCACCGGTTTATTTGGTATGAATGTCGAAGTTCCAGGTCAACATACAAGTAATGTTGCTTGGTTTTTTGGAATTTTAGGATTTTTAATTTGTGTTGCCATTACATTTTCATTATTAGCAAATTGGTGGTTAACAAGAAGTACAAGAAATAGTGAAGAAGAAATGTATGGAGGTAGATCAATTTTAGGTTTTAGCATTTCAAGTAGAAGAGGGGGTAATAATAATAACCATAATGGAAGAGGAGGAGGAGGAGGGAATAGATCAATTATTAGTTTCCCAAGTAGAATCAATCGTTATGATTAGTTTGATTAACAATTTCAAGGTTTTATTCATTCAATGGTGTTTTTTGTTTTTTGTTTTTTTGTTTTCTTTGTTTTTTTTTGTTTTTTTCCCTTCTTAATTTAATTTAAATAATTCATTTAATTTCATTTAATTTCATTTCAGTTCAGTTCAGTTCGTTTTAGTTATTTATTAATTTATTTAATTATTTTACAATACGCATGTTTAATTAATAAAACAACCTAGTTTTAATATTCTAATTATTTCAGTATGTACATTACTATTTTTTTGATTTTTTATCACAATTTGAATGCTTATGATGATCACCAGATTTTCTTTTTTTATTTTGATTAAATTCATTTGAATTTTCAGAAGAATGTAATGAATCAATATTAACTGGAATTTTAATGACATCACCACTATCTTCTAAAATATCTTTTGGGAATTTTTTAAAAGTTTTTTTCCTCCATTCTTTTAAATTTTTTGATTTTGTATATTTTCTTTTATCTTTTAATCTTAATTCTTTTGGTCTATATGGAGCAAATTTTTTCAAACCAATTAATTCATTTAAATCTTTATCATCAGCAAGGAAAATTTCTCTAGTTGATAAACCAAAAGATTCTGGTGAAACTTCTCTATACTTAAATGTGTCTTTACGATCTTTTGAACGACCTTCTCTTTCTTCCTCAACGTGGTCAATAATTGCTAATTTGTTTTCTTCAATAGCTTGAGATGCTAAATCTTTGATTAATTTTTTTTCATTCTTGATTGTTTTCTTTTCTTTTAATTGTTCTTTTTTAGTAGGCTTAGTTTTTTCTTTTTCATCATCATCATCATCTTCTTCTTCTTCTTGCTCTTCCTTTTTATCTTTAGAAGAGTGGAACTCTTTCATAATTTCATCATCACCATCCCATTCTGGTTTAACATTTTCATCTTGATAAAACTCATCATTAAATAATTCAGCTAAAACTGTATCCCATTGAGAATCATCAAAATCCTTATCTAATAAAGTTTTAGATAATTTTTTAGCTAGTTCTTCATTAATATCGGCACCATATTCTTTTTTAACTTGTTCTAAAATATCAGTTAATTTATTAATTTTTTCATTTTTGATCTTGTTAACTTTTTTCTCTTTCAATTCTTTTTCTTTTTGTTTTAGTTCTTTTTCAGCTTGTCTTTTTGCTCTTCGACTACCAGTTTCGCTTCTTCTCATGGTGGCTTGATTTCTTGCATAACTAACAATTTCGGTTGAATTTGAATCTTCATAACGGAAATTATAAACTTGTTCAAAATTTTCAGCAGCATCATCAAATTCTGGATTATCTTCACCTTTTTGATCTAAATCTAATATTGTATCACCTTTATGTGGAATCCAAGCTTGTTGATTTGCAAATTCCATTAAAAATTTCTCTTCATCTTCCTCTGGGTTTGGTAATGATCTTGATGGAGCAGAAGTTGATTGAGTTGTGGATGATGATTTTTTCTTTAAAAACCCATCATCTTCATCATCTTCATCCTCTTGATTTTCGGCATCAAAAGCTTGATTGATTTCAGATAATAAATTTTTACGTTCTTCTTCCTGTTCTTGATTATAAGTTTTAATTGGAGTTTCATCATCATAATTTGGAACATGATGATCATCTTCAGCAAAAGTTTCTCCGGATAATAAATTCATTCTATGGTAATCTTTCAAATAAATTGGTTTTGATTTATCTTTTTGCAATTTTTCATTAACTTCAACAGATTCATCAAAGAAACGAACTTTTGGGTCTAATAAAGATTCATCATTTGATTTCAAAGCTTGAAGAACTTTGTTAAAACCTTCTTCAACGTTATCGGTAATTAATTCACCAAAATCATCTTCATCCTCATCTTCATCTTCATCTTCATCTTCGCTTAAACTTGAATCATCATCATCATCATCATCATTTTGTTGTTTTTGATGGTTTTCTTTAGAGTCAGAAAATTCAGCATCAATTTGTTTCACAACTTCTGGATCAGCAGATTCTGCCAATGTTTTCTGTTGTTTGAGAGACAGCTCTCTAGCTTTCTTTGCTGCAGATTTCTTTCTGGCCATCTAGTTTCTTGATCTTGATTGTTTTGTTAATAATTTAATTCCTGTAGAAAGTTTAAAGGAAAAAAAAAAAAAAAAAAATTAAAACTTAAAAAGTTCTGTTACCCGCTGCGATGAGTCGTGCGCAAACCAGACGTCTTAATTGGGAAATCCGACTTTTTATTAGATAAAATCCGGATTAAAACTATGAAGTAATTTATTAATCAGGATACATTACATAATCTGTGACTTAATTTTGATTACATAATAAAAATATTCAAATATTCCAAGTTCCAAGAAGAGGGGCAAAAATTAATTTTCGTCAAAATGAAAAAATTGGCACAAAAATTGTGATCAAATTCAAATTATTAAATGATGATGAATTCCATTGTTTAAAGTGAAAAACTTTCTATTGTTGATGTTGCTTATGTGCAGTCCAATTCTTTTATAAATACTTGATAAGCTAAATACTCAAAGCATCAAATTATCCAAACAGAAACATCTAAAAAGTGTGACATATTAAGTAACCAGTGATCATTGACTACATACATATTACATACATACGTACAATTGTGTCCCGCATTGTGCACCACTTTCAAGTTTCGCCTCCTAAATAGTCGACTCTCCACTAATATTCAATTATCCAATGAATTATATATGACCAAACCAAAACTACTTAAGTGACCTTTTCCTCCCTTTGCTTTCTCTCTTTCAAACATCATTAATTATTTACAACATACAAAATGCCTTCAGTTTCAACTATCCCAGTGCTTTCAGAAGAAGCTATCCAAAAATTGGAAAGACTTATTGATAAATCAACTGCCAATCCTAAATTTGACTTGCCAGGTGCTTCAGTTGCCATCACAAATTCTAAAGGTGATGATTTATTCACTTATGCTGCAGGTTATACTGGTGCAGATGCTGTTGATAAATTAACAACCGATTCAATTTTTTGGATTGCAAGTTGTACAAAATTATTAGCTTCAATTGCATGTTTACAATTGGTTGAAAGAGGTTTAGCTGATTTGGATTCAACTGAATTGATTGAAAAAGTTTTACCAGAATTAAATAATTTACCAATTGCAATCAATGATGGTGAAGGTTTAAAATTAACTCCTAAAAAAATAAAATCACTTTAAGACATTTATTATCTCATACTTCAGGTTTAGGTTATTCCTTTTTCTCTGATGTTTTGTTAAAATACATTAAATTTTTCAACATTGATGAATTTGATACTGAACATGAACGTGAATTATTGTTCCCATTATTATTTGAACCAGGTTCAAATTGGTCATATGGTGTTGGTATTGATTGGGCAGGTGTTTTGTTATCAAGATTAACAGGTCAATCTTTAAACGATTTCATTATTGAAAATATCTTAAATCCTTTAGAAGTTGAAGAAACTGGTATGGAACCAAATGAAACTTTAAGAAAAAAATTTGTTAAAATGAACTTTAGAAACAATGAAACTGGAGAATTATCAACAACTGATCATGTTTATAAAAAAGTTTTAAAAGGAGATTATCAAAACATTTTCCATTCTGGTGGTGCAGGTGTTTTTTCAAAACCAAAAGAATATATTAAAGTTTTAGCTGCAATTTTAAATGATGGTAAATCTCCAAAAAATGGCAATCAAATCTTGAAGAAAGAAACCATTGATTTGATGTTTACAAATCAAATTGAAGCATTTCCAAATTTTGCAAGAATGCCAATTAAAACTGCAAATTCATTTTTAACTAATTCTTTTGATGAATTATACCCACAAGGCAATAAACCTCAAGGTTGGGGACTTTCAATGTTTTTGAATTTACATGAAACTGATACTGGAAGAGGTAATAATTCTGGTTGGTGGTGTGGTATTGCCAATTTATGGTGGTGGATTGATAGGGAAAATGATATTGCTGGTTTTATTGGTTGTCAAATCTTACCATTTGGTGATGCAAATGTCTTGAAATTATGGCATGAAATTGAAGCTGTTATTTATTCTGATATTAAATCTGGTAAAGCTTGATCTGGTTATCAATTTTTTTTTTGTTCAATATTATGCTTTTCAAAATAAACGATATTTAATTCTCATAGTAATTTCCTGCAAAATTTTCAAGCTCATCGCATTGTGCTCATAACGTTGAATTTTTTTTTTTTTTTTTTTTTAATTTTCCTCAAAAATTTTTTTTTATAACTAAAAAAAATTAGTTGATTTTCATTAAATTTCAAAACTAATTGATACAAAAAAATGGCTGCTGACGAGATTAAAGAGAAGAAGAGAAGAGCTTCTTTTGACGAAGATAAGAAGAAACACAAGAAAGAAAAGAAAGAAAAGAAAGAGAAAAAAGACAAAAAAGAGAAAAAAGATAAAAAAGAGAAAAAAGATAAAAAAAGTAAAGTAGATAAAAAGGATAAGAAAGCAAAGAAAGAGAACAAAGATGAACCAGCTGCTGAAAGTGCCTCATCTACAAGCACTGTTCTAAATGAACCATCAAAACAACAAATCGAAGCTTTTTTAAAAGAAAATGATGTCACTGTTGAAGACCCAAATAATTTAAATAAATCTCCATTTTTAACTTTCGATCAGATTACAGAATTAGATCCAACAATCATGAAAGAAATTTCTAAATTTCCAAAACCTACACCAATTCAATCTGTTGCATGGCCATATTTATTGATTAAAAAAGATGTTATTGGTGTTGCAGAAACCGGTTCAGGTAAAACTTTTGCATTTGGTGTTCCTGCAATCAATAATCTATTGAATGAATCATCATCTGAGGAGAAAAAAAGTGGAATTAAAGTCCTTGTTGTCTCTCCAACAAGAGAATTGGCATCTCAAATTTATGATAATTTAGTAAATTTGGCTAAAAAATTAAATATCAATCTTGTTTGTCTTTATGGTGGTGTTCCAAAAGATCAACAAAGAAAAGATTTGAAAAAAGCATCTGTTGTTATTGCTACACCAGGTAGATTGATTGATTTGATGGATGAAGGTTCAGTAGATTTGACTAATGTCAATTATTTGGTTTTAGATGAAGCTGATAGAATGTTAGAAACTGGTTTTGAAAAAGATATTAAGAATATTATGACTCAAAGTAGTAATCCTGCTAGACAGACTTTAATGTTTACAGCCACATGGCCAAAAGAAGTTAGGGATTTGGCTGCTGGTTATATGAAATCACCTATAAAAGTCAGTATTGGTGATAGAGATGAATTAAGTGCCAATAAAAGAATTACACAAATTGTGGAAGTTATTGATCCGTTCAAAAAAGAATCTAAATTATTGTCCTTATTGAATCAATATCAATCTGGCTCCAAAAAAAACGATAAAGTTTTAATTTTCGCTTTATATAAAAAAGAAGCTACTAGAATTGAAAGATTATTGAATTCTAAAGGTTATCAAGTTTCTGCAATTCATGGTGATTTATCTCAACAACAAAGAACCCAATCTTTAGAAGATTTCAAAAAGGGTAAAACCACCTTATTATTAGCCACAGATGTTGCAGCAAGAGGTTTAGATATCCCAAATGTTAAAACTGTTATTAATTTAACTTTCCCATTAACAGTGGAAGATTATGTTCATAGAATTGGTAGAACCGGGAGAGCTGGTCAAACAGGTACTGCGCATACGTTATTCACTGAACAAGAAAAACATTTAAGTGGTGCATTGATGAATGTGTTAAAAGGTGCCAATCAACCTGTTCCTGATGAATTGTTGAAATTTGGTTCACATACTAAGAAGAAAGAACATGGTGCATACGGTGCTTTTTTCAAAGATGTTGATATGACCAAAAAACCAAAAAAAATTACTTTTGATTAATTGTATTATAATTATTAGGCCTTTTATTTATAATTGTAGCTCTAGCTAGGTTATAGAGTTTTTTGTATTGCAGAAATGTGGGATTTTTTTTTTTGATGCTTTCCTAAACTATACCATTGAAAACTTCAATTCAAAATTGGTGTTCAAATTATAGATCATTTGGCCAGTATCACAATTATATGGATCTTTTCATGCTTTCTTTCACTATTATATAAATTAAATGTAAAATCGTGCTATGTTATATGAGAAAAAAAAAAATTCCAATATGGAAATCAAAAAAAAAAAAAAACGATTCAAATCTACATTTAAAACCACTTGAACTCAATGACGACGCTGCTCACACGCTCAGATATTGAGCATAGGATTGCTCAGGGTGATGCCATTGTGGTCTTCAAGAAAAATGTGCTTAAATTGAACAAATGGATCAAGTATCATCCTGGAGGTGATAAAGCCGTGCATCATTTGGTAGGGAAAGATGCTACTGATGAAATGTTGGCGTATCATGATGAAGAAACATACAAGGATTTTTACAAATGGAAGATTGGAGAGATCAGTGATGAAGAGCAATGGGTAAATTTCATTCCTCCTATTCAAGGTGGTGTTTTCAAAAGTTATGAAGAACAGGACAAGAGTGGTGGTGATGGAGAACATGTTAAAATGTCAGGAGAACCAGCTGAGAAAGTTGTCCCTGAAGTGCCCGATAATATCATTCCAAGTTTAAATAATATAATTGTCAATCCAGAAGATTATGATAGAAATCTGGTAAAACAAGATTTGAGTGAACTACCTTCTTTGGACTATAAGACACAGAAATTCCTGAGCGATGAATATAATAAACTACATCAAAAGATCATTGATGGTGGATACTATCAGTGTGATTATTTCCAATATTTCAAAGAATTTGCAAGAATATCAAGTTTATTCACACTTTCATTTTATTTATTATTCTACACAAAATATTTATTTTTCAGTGCAGTGGCCATGGGTCTTGCATGGCAACAACTAGTTTTCATAGCACATGATGCAGGCCATATTTCAATAACACATAATTATCAATTGGACAATATAATTGGAATGACGGTGGCTTCATTCATTGGAGGATTATCTTTAGGATGGTGGAAAAGAAACCATAACGTTCATCATTTGATCACCAATGACCCAGTACATGATCCAGATATTCAACATTTACCATTTTTTGCCGTGTCAACCAGATTGTTTCATAACGTTTATTCAACTTATTATGAGAAATTCTTATGGTTTGATAAATTTGCACAAGCTGCGATCCCATTACAACATTATTTATATTATCCGATCTTATGTTTTGGGAGATTTAATTTGTACAGATTAAGTTGGACACATGTTTTAATGGGACAAGGACCAAGACATGGGAAGGCTGCATGGTTTAGATACTATGAATTAGCAGGATTGAGTTTTTTCAATTGGTGGTTTTTCTATTTGATTATTTACAAAAAATTGGATAACAATTGGGATAGATTTATGTATGTGATGGTATCTCATATTGCTACAATGATTGTTCATGTTCAAATCACATTATCGCATTTTGCAATGTCCACTTCAGATTTGGGAGTTTCAGAAAGTTTTGTTTCTAGACAGATCAGAACCACAATGGACGTTGATTGTCCAGAATGGTTTGATTATTTTCATGGAGGATTGCAATTCCAAGCAATCCATCATTTGTTTCCAAGGGTTCCTAGACATAATTTCAGAAAGATCCAGCATCATGTTATTGAATTTTGTGGGAAAGTTGGTTTGAAATATTCGATTTATGGGTTTGTCGATGGGAACGAAATAGTTATAGGGAAATTGGGCGAGATTGCAAAGCAGGCCAAAATATTAGCTGCATGTACTAATAAGATGAAAGACGAAGCTATTAAAGAAGGCCATTATTTCCATATATAAGGAAAAAAAAAAAAAAAATTATCAAAAATTGGTGCAAATTGTTTGTATAAAAAAAGGGAGAAAAAGCGTGTTAATATAGAATTATTGTAGCAACTCATTGAATTGATCAGATTTATAAACTTTGGAGATTTAAGTTCACATAAATTATTCAATTTTTTTTTTTATTTTTTTCCTTATAATAGTTCTATAAAAACAAAACCAGAAAATTAACCTTTAGCTAATTATCAAAGCAACAACAAACCACTCCAAAATGACCGAAAAACACTCAATTTCACAGTCGCTCAGAGGTTTCTTCCGTTCCAAAAAGTCTCCTTCTCCACAGATCTCACCACAACATTCCAATTCTACACCAGCAACAGACGCGTTCGAGGCACATCTTAGTCCAATTAATTTGCATGGCTACCAGGAAAATACCAGACACAGACTCCTTACAATGGACTTGGTCGAGGAGATACGGGGACTCATGCCTACTAGACTCAAGATCCAGCACGAATGGCAGCTTATTTACAGCTTGGAGCAGCACGGGGCGTCCTTGAATACACTTTATGCCAATTCTAAACCTGACACAAAATACGATAAAACTGGTTACGTTCTTGTTGTTAAAGATGAAGTTGGTTCGTTGTTTGGGTGTTATACAAATGAATATTTCCATACGACGGATTCAAGACGGTATTTTGGGAACGGAGAGTGTTTTCTTTGGAAATCTAAAGTTTTGAATGATGATAATAATGGTGCTACTGCTGGGGATGGACTACAGTTCCAAGCGTTTCCATACACAGGGCTCAATGATTTTGTAATGTACTGCACATCTGAGTTCTTATCATTGGGTGGAGGTGACGGTCATTATGGATTATGGATCGATCATGATCTTTTGAACGGTGTTAGCGATCATTCGTTAACTTTTGGAAATGAGCCATTGAGTGCCCAGGGAACTAAATTTGGGATATTAGGACTTGAAGTATGGCGTGTGGGTACTTAACTTTTGTGGGGCTCATTATACACCGCTTTCCTCCTCCCCAAGCTATAGTTTTTTTTAATTTATTCGTTAATTTTAATTCATGATTATCCTTCAATTGATAAGTCAAATGTATATTTCAGGCTCTTCGTTTTCTTCTATAGCCTGCTCCAATGCAATGTTCCTGCTTATCACTTTATCCTTGGCCTGAGCATACTCAATAGGAAAACTTTTGGTAATTTTATTCTTCAAATGTGCAATTTTAGTTTCACTGTACTTCAAATCTTTAGAAACCTGTTTCACTACATTAATCCCTTCCTGAAACTGTTTTTGGAACATTTTAAGCTTCTCAATTGCCTCATTATAAAGCTCCATCATCTCAATTTCTTTACTTTTCAACATTCCAGAAGTCTGTGCCTGTACCACCATCGACCGACTCATCTGCACATTGCTCAATGCGTTATCCAAGCAGCTGCTCAAATACTCTACGGGATCAAATACCTCATCGTTCTCGCGGTTGTCCTGCACACTGTCCTGGTAACTGTCTGTGGAATTTTCGTCTTCTTCTCCATCTTCCTCAAAATCCACCCTATTCGTGTCATTTGAAATTTCAGGAACTGCAAACGTACTGTTGTCAATGCTCGGCTGTCTAGTGTGTCCACCAACCATCTTCTTTTACTTTGTCAAACTGATTTTGAGTTGCTACATAGTTAAAAAAATAAAAAAAAATAAAAAAAATTCAATATTTCAAAATATGTACACTAAAATAACCAACATTCAACAATTGCAAACTGATCGCTACTTCTCAATTCCCATCTTTTTCTCCAACAATGAGCACCAAGGAAGAGATGAAAGCGCGTCTTAGACCGTTTGGCATTGTCTTTGAGCGCAGTCTCAACGATCTTATCAAAGGAATTAGAAGTAATAAAGACCCAGAATCTTTACAGAAATTCTTACAAGATGTGCTCATCGAGTGTCGTAAAGAGGTTAAATCAGCAGATATGGAACTCAAGACAATGGCTGTATTAAAACTGGCGTACTTGGAGATGTATGGGTTTGATATGTCGTGGGCAAATTTCAATGTCTTAGAAGTTATGAGTTCTTCTAAATTCCAACAGAAAAGAGTTGGATACCTTGCATCAGCTCAAAGTTTTGCTAATGATGGTGATGTTTTGATGTTGACTACGAATTTATTGAAGAAAGATTTAACCTCTTTTAAAAGTGCAGAAGTTGGTGTTGCATTGAGTGGAATTTCTTCAATTGTTACAACTCCTTTAGCTGTTGATATTGCGGATGATCTTGTTAAAATGTTAAATAACTCAAAACCTTATATTAGAAAGAAAGCAGTTTCAGCAATGTATAAGATTTTTTTGAAATATCCTGAAAGTTTAAGAACTCATCTACATAGAATTATTGATAAATTAGATGATGAAGATGATTCTGTGGTTACTGCTACAGTAACAGTTATTTGTGAATTATCTAAAAAAACCCCAAAATTGCTCATAAATTCAGCACCAAAATTATACGACCTGTTACAAAACTCTCAGACTAATAATTGGTTATTAATTAGAATCTTAAAGATTTTTTCCTCATTGTGTTTGATAGAATCAAGATTAAAAGGCAAGTTATTAACCCCAGTTTTGGAATTGATGTCCAAAACTGAGGCATCTTCATTGATATATGAATGTGTAAACTGTTTAGTTGTCGGGGATATGATTGATGATACAGATTATGAAATTGCTAATTGTTGTATTACAGAATTGGTTAAATTCTTTGATAGAAAAGATTCAAATTTGAAATATATTGGTATATTAGCTTTTTATAAGATTGGTAAAATTAATTTTAAATTTATTGCAGATTATAAATCTTATATTTTGGAATTTTTAGTTGATGATGATTTAACAATTAGAGAAAAATCATTAGATTTAATTGAAGGAATAGTAAATGAAGAAAATTTGTTTGAAATTACCAAAATTTTGTTATTACAATTGATTCCAACTTCCTTCAATGAAACTGCTGATAATGAAGAAGTTTTCTTAACAGATAATTATAAATATAAATTAATTAAAATCATCTTGAAAATCTGTTCAATGGATAATTATAGCAACATCCCATCATTTGAATGGTACATCACTGTACTAACAGATTTAATTGACCTATGCATTTCAAATAACTTGACACAAACAGGTGCATTAATAAGTGAACAATTCAAAGATATTGCCATGAGAGTACCTAGTGTACGTAAAGTGGTTGTTTTAAATTGTTGTAAAATTATTACAAATGACACAATTGTGGAAAAATTTAGTGATGTATTATATGATCCAGTTTGGATAGTTGGTGAATATAGTAATTTGATTAAAAATTCAGATGATATAATTTTGAAAATTATTTCTCAACTTGATGATTTGAAGAAATTGGATGAAAGAATTATCAAAATTTATATCCCATGTGTTATTAAATTGTTGAACAGCTGTATAAATTTTAGTCATGAAGAATGGAATGTTTATAGAAGTGATTCAATTAAAAGTTTGATTAATAAAATCATCAAATTTTTGGAAAGTTTTTCAATATCTAAATATTTTGAAATTCAAGAACGTTCTGTTGAATTTTTGGAATTTTTAAAATTGGCCGTTGATGCTATTGATGAAAATACAAACCATGATGAAATACCTCCATTTTTAAGTGTGGCATTACCTTCTTTATTCAATGGGAGAGAGATTGGACCAATTTCTTCAGGAGCTCAAAAAAAAGTTGCAATACCAGAAGGTTTGGATTTAGATAAACCTTTCTATGAAAATTTATTTGATGAGTTATTAGGCGATGATGATGATAATGATGATGGTGATGATTTTGAAGAAGATGAATTAGAAGAGTTTGGGTATGAAGAATCAGAGCAATTTGATGAATTTAATGGGAATGGACTGAATTTTGAAAATGATGATATTGAAGATATGGTTCGTCGCAAAAAGGAAAGACAAGAGAAATTAAAGGATGATCCATATTATTTATCAGACAACAAGCATTTAATCAGTGTCAATAATAAGGAATTCACTCCAACACCAAGATCATTAACACCAACATTGATTGAAATGAATGATGATGAACCAATAAGCAGTCTACGCAAAGAACAACAGCAAAAGAAGAAGAAGAAGAAGAAGTCTGATATTATCATTTTGCCTGAAGAAACAGATGATTTAGAAACGGTTAAATCAGAAACTTCATCAATGGTTTCTAAAAAAAAGAAAAATAATTTATTTAAATTGAATGAATCGAAATTAGATCAGTTTGATATGGCTGATGATGGTGAAGATGAAGGACAGAAGCAGCTACAGTCTATTAGAGAACAACTTGCATATAAGATTAAAGGAGAGAAAGAGTTACCACAAGAAGGAGAAGGAGAAGTGGAAGAAGAAGTTATTATAATTCGTAAGAAAAAAGACAAGAAGGATAGAAAGGATAAAAAGAAAAAAATTTATTATGATGAAGATGGGAATGTGATTGAAAAAAAGAAAAAGAAAAAGAAGAGTGAAGTGGAGGTAGAGGTGGAAGAAGCTGGTAATTAGAGCTTGCTTGCTTTTGTTTTTTCTTTCAAAATAAAAGTAGTAAATGTTGAGATAAAAATCATTGAAATTAAAAAATAAAAAAAAAAAGGGCAGGAATAGGGAATAGAGTATTAATTTCCACTTCATATTTGTAATAAAATATATTCAAAGGTAAAAAAAAAAGAATGAACTAGTAATTCTGTAGATAAAATTTCAATTCTGTTGTGATTAATACGCGAAAACTAAATAATAAAAAAAAATATTACATGAATAAGTTTCCAAAATTTATAAAATCAAATATTTCAAAAAAAAATTGCAATTACATGTCGACGTTCATTGCCACCATCTCAAATTCAGAAACAAAACTCCAATTTTCCAAATCAATTTCTTCACTTTCCACCATTTCATCTGAATTAAAATTTGTTATTACATCACAACAATTAAGTATATCATCAATTAATACAGCACATACATCAAATGGAGAAATAATATTTGACAAATCATTATTTAAAACTTACAAATTTAGTGGGATAGGAATCCATGGTTTAGGAGTTGGTAAAATTGATGGATTACCAAGTTATTCATTTACAATAAAATCAACATTAATTTCCACAATTTTTAAAAAAATTGAAGATGATGTTGATTTAATAAATTTATCATTTGATGCGACAAATAATTGTAAAATAAGTGATAAATTTAGATTGAATTTAGAAGTTGTTACAAAAAGTATGATAAGGAAACAATTTCAACCTATTTATCAACCAAGTTTGATTGAAAAATTGAATGTTGCTAATGATTATAAAGAGTGTTTTGTACGATGTTTAGAAGGTGGTGTTGGGGAAGAAATGAATTATGTTATGATTAATACTTCTTTGGCTAAGAATTTTATAGAAAGTGGAGGAAATGGAATTGAAGATTTTAAGATTGAAGTTAATAAAAATGTTTTTAGTATGACATGTTTTACCATTGGTGTATTTGGGAATGATAGGGAGATTTTTAAACAACCGATGGCTATAAACCTAGCTTTCCATACTGAACAATTGTTGAATTTGAAATTGTTTAATGAAGATTACAATGATTTACAAGAGGATGAATTTAAAAAAATAATATTTAGATTAAAAGATTTTAAAACTTTTTTAAATTTACAAAATAGTGTTGATTATTTTGAAATATGGTTTAAAAAACCAGGTGATCCAATTTTATTTGAATTTAAGAAAAATGGAACTGTTTTCCAATTTGTTCAAATTACTGATGGTGAAGATTCTAAACCAGCTGGTAAAAAAAAAATTGAACTTGAAGCTGTTAAAGCAGTGAATACCTTGGCTGTAACTTCTAGAGCTGAAGTTGAAGCAGAACCGTTATTTGTGCAAGAAGATTATGATCATGGATTCAATTTACCAAATGAAGGACAACGACAGAGTAAAAGATCATTGGAGACAGATGAATATCAAGATATGAATGATCAATATGGAGGTTATAAATATCCTAATCCAGAGGTTGATAATTATGAAGAAAACCAACCTGAGATTACCTGGGATACCAATGAAAACACAAACCATATTAGTCATGATGGAGATGATGATTTACAAATTAAACAAAGAATGATTAGTGAAGCAAAAGCTAAATATTTAGAGGAGATTAAAAGGAGAAGGATTGAGAAGAAGCAGCACCAAGAAGAAGAAGAAGAGTTAGGACCTACACAGAATGTTGTTGTCAAAGGGATATTTGATTGATTGATTATTTTTCAGAAGTGTAATCAAAATTAAAACCAGAAATATCCAACAATTTATTAACCATAATATTTCTTGGTAATACATTTCCCAATAGATAAAACTTCCAAATATTCCCACCTTCATATAAATTAAATGCATTTGTTTGATCAATAACAATTTTTTTATAAATTTTATTAGCAAATTCTTCAGGTGTCATAAATTTAAAAGTTTTAACATTTTCTTTCATTCTTTCAGATCTTTTACTGAAAACAGAAACAAATTTAGGGAAATTGTAAATTGAGTCATTAGGGATTTGATGAAGTTCAGCTTGGAAAATTGAAGTTGCAATAGCACCACCAAGAACATTAATTACTCTAACGTTAAAATTTTTCAATTCTAATTGTAAAGTTGAAGCCCATTGATTTAGTGCAGCTTTTGAGGAGGTGTATAATGAATTTGCATGCATTGGAATCGATTGAGTTATGGAGCCAGAATAAACTATGGTACCTTGAGCATTAACCACTAATTTAACGAATTTATTTGTAACCAAAATTGCACCAAAGAAATTAACGTTAAAGACTTTCAAGATATCATCAATTGTTTGATCTGCACATGGGATTGGAGACACGATTCCTGCGTTGTTGTATAGATAGTCCAATTTTGAAGTTTCTCCAGAGATGATTTGATATACAGAATCGATTTGTTGTTGTTTTGTTACATCCATTTGTAACATGCTGATACCTAAATCATTGAATTCAGCAGTTGTTTCATCGTTGAATTTGACATCGGTGGCGAAGACTTTGATTTGATGAGAGTTGAATTCTTTGGCTAGAGCTTTGCCAATACCTTGATTAGCACCAGTAATTAAGGCGTATTTCATTCTTGGATTAGTACTGTTATATAAAGCAAAGAGAAAAGAAGGGAGATTTCAAGGGGATTAAATAGATGAGGAAGTTTTATCGTACAGGACTTAAGTTCAGGAGTTGTGGTTGTTTACAGCTAGTTTAGTGCACGCTTATCACTTGCGTTACACATGAGATTTGTAGTAGAATTATTAATAATTTAGGTGTGGACACTGGACACTGGACATACATACATAATTAGATGAAAAAATCTGTGGTTCTGAATGTAGTAAAACAACTAATCTGAATATTACTATGTATGTTACTATGTATGTATGTATGTATGTAATGGAATTCATATTTATTTGGCTTGTGTTGGAGTGGAACTGGTGCCAGTGGTGCCAGTGGAAGGAGAGCTTAAATAATGGTAGTTTATATATCTATAAGCTTGAGCAATTTGAGCAGTAGAATTGATGACATGACATCCAAATAGTAGATAATTCTTAGGAGTGACAGCTAACGAGTATCTTAAGAACACTGCAGAGTACACGATCAACGAGCCAGTCATTGGTCCTGAAATCAATTCAGGATCTTTCTTCAAGTCCATTATAGCAGCAATTGGAATACCAAAATTGGAGACAGGTCCCCAGAAATGGGTGGTGAAAAGATACTTGAAGTTAGCCTTGTTGAAGATCTTCTGTGTTATGGTTTGAGTTGCTGCTTTGTTGACTGACTGTGACATTCTCGGTGTCTGTAGTGGTTGTTTTCTGTTTTCAGGTGGTTGTTGAATAAATCTTTTACACCCATTTAATAAATTTTTTAAATTTAATTGTAGTGGGGAATTTTTTTTTTTCAATTGAAAATTTGATTAAAAATGTATTATGTCAGACAAATTTTGCAAAATCGGAAATTCCGTCTTTATCACGTGGAATATCAGGTGATAATACGCAGACTTATGCAGCTTCATGTATATCAAAATTATATCACGTGAAATGTCAGGTGACAGTATTTTTTTTTTTTTTTTTTTTTTTTTTTAATAAAAAATTAATTAATTTGATGCTGCTCTGTTATATAACTAAAGTTGTGAGATAAAGATACCAACTATCCACAATGGAATTGATCTATGGCACTGGAATCACTAAAAACAACAACAACAACAACAACAAAAACAAAAACAAAAACATCCTAGCAGACCTACCCACTTTTCTACCCAACAAGAACAATAATATAGTGATACCTACTACTACTACTGATATAAAGAATGACATAAAGAATGATATTAAGAATGAAGATAATGACACTAATGAACCTAACATCGAAGAACCTACCAACACTAATAATAATAACAAAGAAATTATCACTATCCAAGGAACTAACATCACTCTTCAATCAGAACAAGACATTCAAGAATGGATCAAACAACGGAAACTCAATTGGATGTCCAAGATATCCAATAAACGACCAAAAGAAGAGATTGAAAAAGCTAGCAAGAATCCAGTTGCTAAGATCAATACTCGTACTCATACTCGTAATACTCAAAATGATAGAAATGATAGAAACCAAAAAAAAAGACATAAATCCAATATTCCAAACCTCAATAAAATGATTATTCAACGAGATTTTAAAGAAGAGAACGAGGAGATCCTTAATGTTATCAAAGAGTTGTTTGCTCGAGGTGTTGTTAGTTAATATGTACTAAACAATTCTCTACATATATTCATCAAATATTCATCAATAGAATCCCCTTCTTTCTTTTTGTAGTTTATTTCCACCACCACCAACTTCTTCTAGTACTCACTACACCACCAACTCTTTGATTCCTCCTCGTTTGCAAAACTTACCATTAAATGGTATCCAAATCATCACCAGTTCTCAATTTGTGTCACTTTTGGTAAACACACCACTGGCACCCAATTCGAGATTATTAATCGTCTGAACACGTATAAATTTTCGTTTTAAAATTTCTAGCAAATTTAACAACTGTCTATAAAACTACAATCACACCCAAAAAGAAAAGAAGAAGAAGAAGAAGAGAAAGTGACTCTTATACCCATCATCAACATACTCATATAAACATAAAACTTGATAAATTTTAAAACAAAATTATTTTAAGAATACACGCATTTTGACAAAATTTATATTTGCCATCACAACTCAGAATGAAACTATCCACTCTTATCACTCTAATACCATTAGCACTTGCTTCATCATTATCATCACCATCTTCTTCTTCTACAACTCCACCTTTATTTTCACTGCCCCAAGACAACATCATTAGTGAAAAATGCTGTGATTTAACTTTTAAACAAATCAACGATATAAATTCAAAACTTCGTGATAAAGTGGCAAATTTAGTGGATGAAGATTATTTCAAACATTATCAGTTCAATTTAGAAATGAACTGTCCCTTTTTTGAATGTCAATCAATATGTTTTAGTCCGGGTTGTCAATTAGATCTTGATGTTCATTCAGATTTTTATAATTATGATGAAGATTCTGATATTAATATTGATAATAAGCATGATTTAGGTTTATTGAATAAAGACTCGTTCTTAGATGCTTTGTGTGATAAAAATGATTTAAATAAATCTAGTGATGATGATGATTATGAATGGTGTGATTTTGATGAAAAAAATGGAGTTATTATTGATATTTCAAGAAATCCAGAAAGATTTACTGGTTATTTCCCAACTCCAGAAAGAAATATTTGGGGAATGATTTATCAAAATCAATTAGAAGGTGAATGTCCAATTGAACAAAAAGTTTTCTATCAAGTTATTTCCGGTTTCCATAGTTCTGTTTCAACTCATCTTTGTAATGAATATTATAATAATGAAACAAATACTTGGGAACCAAATTTAGAATTGTTCAATTTTAAAGTTGGTGATCATCCAGAAAGAATTGAAAATATTTATTTTAATTATGCAATGGTTGTTCGTTCAATTTTAAAAATTTATCCAAATTTATCAACATTTAAATTTAATTTAAGAAATAAATTAAATGATGAAAATATTCATCATAAAATTGATTCAATTGTGGAAATTTTGAAAGAATTTACACCAAATGGTGATTTAAAAAATTCTTTAAATATTTTTAATGAACATATAATGTTTCATAACCCAGAAATTAAAAATGAGTTTAGAAGTAAATTTAAAAATATTACAAAATTAATGGATTGTGTTACTTGTGACAGATGTCGTTTATGGGGGAAAATCCAATCAACTGGTTATGCAACTGCTTTAAAAATCTTATTTGATGAACCTGATTATCAAACTTTAACAAAAATTGAAATTGCAGGATTATTTAATTTATTTGATAGATTAACTAAATCTATTCAATCAATTAATAATTTTAATTATTTGAGTATTTTAGCAAAAGAAAAACAACAACAGCAACAACAATTTCAAAATGAAGAAACAAGTTCAATTCCAACTTTAGATGATGACATTATAATAGATGATTACGCAGTGTATAATGAAGAAGATGAAGATGATGATGAAATTGAATTCAAGTCAAAAACTCCAAATAATTTAACTGTGGCACAAGATCTAAAACGTGCTTTTAATGAAGAAATATCTGCATTTTGGGATGCTTTGTTGTTTATTTATAAAAGTTATTTAAATTTACCAAAAAATTTATTTAATTATTCATTATATCATTTAAATCATTTATGGAATTCATTTATTGGTAATAAACAATTTAATGAATTGGAAAATCAGAAATATTTATATAAAATTTCAAATGAATGATTTAGCCGCTGTGTATATAATATTATTAAATATAATAAAATGTAAACGAATTATTCAGGTATAATTCTACATTAATATAACGTCGTCCATTAATATCATTAATTTAATCAATTAACTATAATATCGTTATATATTAGGAGTTTGAACTGCAGATGAGGACCCCAAATCTGTTGATCCACCTGCATTTGAAGCTGCTTGTAAATCACTTTTTTTAGCTCTTTTCTTATATGGTTTTCTTGGTTTTCTAATAGATCCATCTTTATTATACTTGATTGGTTTCTTATTAATATCTACTTCACCATCTATTGTTCTTTTTCCATTATTACCATCATTTTGATTACTATTACTATTGTTATTATTATTATGATGCTGATGATTCTCATCATCTTCATCATCCTCATCATCCTCATTAACATTCACACTCTTCATATTCTTCCCTTCAGTATTATCAAATTGTTTTTTGGCATCAGTAATGATTTTTTGTAAAGCAAGTAACTCCTGAATTCTTCCATGCTTCACTGGATCTTTCCTCAATGCAAATTTGAAATCATCAACTTTGATCTTTTGTCTAAGAGTTGTTTTGGCAAATGCAGCAGCTTCATGACAAGTATCAATAAGATAGTTGATTAAAATGTCTTCCAACAAGTTAACAGTCTCGGAATTTGGATCTTCAACGTCTCCAAAAGCGTATAGTAACGACCTCACGTCTGCTGTGAACAGTCTTGTTTTCTTTCTGCGTCTTTCAGTCATCTCTTTGTCTTCTCTTTTAAAGCTCGCTGCTCTACTTTTGTCTAAACGGCAAATTAACAAAAAAAATTGTACATATTTTCTAAACAATGAATACATTTATTTATTTATTTATTTATGTATTAAAGAAAAAAAAAAAAAAAAACAAAAGCAGATCAAAAAGATCAAAAATGAAGGTGCAAAAGTCTCTTAAGGGCAAAGTTAAGAAAACAAAAACCTTCACAG
Organism: Starmera amethionina; assembly: GCA_030573755.1. Classification (NCBI taxonomy): domain Eukaryota; kingdom Fungi; phylum Ascomycota; class Saccharomycetes; order Phaffomycetales; family Phaffomycetaceae; genus Starmera; species Starmera amethionina. The sequence continues at coordinate 99,885 of JAJMDW010000178.1, forward strand.
GCTGTGCCACTTGTCGTCAGAGGAAAATCAAATGTGATTTGGGCAAACCATTTTGCAAAAGATGCGAGAAAAGTGGATTAAAATGTGCTGGGTATCAGATCAATCTTTGTTGGTCCAAATGTGTGCAGTTTGATAAATACGGGTACCAGCTGCCCTCCACGAGAGATGAAGATGAAGGAAGTAATAGCAATGGATCGTTCCAGAGGAGAAATGTGGAGTTTGTGAAATATGATCGTGAATATGAAACTTATGAAGAGATGGATTATGATTTAGGACAGTTGCATGCACCAGAGTATAGTAGGATTGAGAATAAAGAGACATGGTTGCAAGGTCCATTTGGTGTGTTTGAAGGATTGATTCATGTTCCTCCTGATATTTTGAGAAAAAGAAAGAAATTAAGTAAGAATAGAATTGTTAAAAAAAAAAATGATATGGAAATTAGTGAAGATAAAGCTGATGATGGTGTGCGATATGATTCAGAAAAAGATGCAAAATTAATACCAATAATAGGGAAAATGAATACAACACAGACTAATAATAATAATAATAATAATTTAGTTGGAATGGGAAATGAATGGTTGTCCAATGAACTTCGTTATGATGCATTTTTATCAGCCACAGCAGCAATACCAAACACAATAAATGATAACAATACCAATAACCTTTTTGAATTTTTAAATCCATATACAATCAATCCAAATGTCTCAACTTTTAATAATGAAAATAATTTTTTTTATAATGATCGTCAAGTTTTTGATGCTTTAAAGACTCAACCCCATCATGTTTATTCGGACTCATTAAACACCACCAGCAGTCCTGCATCGTTTATGAATAATTTTGCCGGAGGTGATGATTTAAGTAATTTCAAATTACATACAAATGACTCAAAAATGCCAGAGGAAATAATTAAAATTATTGAAACACCAACCAATGAAAGTTTAAGTTCATTGAACATCCCATCAAAAGGACTATTAATAAGTTCAATGCTACGGTTTTTATTAAACCATTGGTCAACCCATGTTGCAGATTTAATGACAGTGATTGCATTTCCTTCAAATCCATGGAAAAAAATATATTTTCCAAGAGCTTTAGAAGCATTAGGTGATTTAGCTGGTATTGGTAAAACTTCAAACTCAAGAAATTCATTATTGAATGCGTTATTAGCAGTTAGTTGCTTTAATTTACAATCAAAATTTGAAAAAGGATCAACAGAAATGAAATTTTTTCTTAATTTAGGTATTGAATTTAGATTACAAGCATCATCTTTTTTGAAAAAATTGATTAGAACTGAAGAATCAATATCAAATGATAAATATAAAGATGTTATTACGGCAATTTTATCAATGAATACAATTGATGTTGTTTGGGGAACAATGGCAGATTGTCAATATCATTTATCAATTTGTGAAAAAATCATTTCAAATAGAATGAAAAAAAGACCAAATTTATCAAATAAAGCAAGATTATTACATAGAATTTTTTCATTTTTAAAATTAATGCAAGATTCAACAAGTTGTGAGAATTTAAATAAATTTGATGAGAAATTGAAAAATAAGATGGATGAAATTTTTCATGAGCCTATTAATTCCACTAAAATTAATAAATCACCATTACTAGTGGCAACAGATGAAATTAAAATTAATGATGGGAATAGTTTCCAAGAACATATAAATTCATATGGAGAAATCAAAATTGAAATTAATAATAATGATCCATTAGAAAAACCATACTCACCAATTTTCATTGATGAAATTTTGAATTCCAAAACTATTAAAAAATCAAATGTTTTATGTTTAACCGATGCATTATATGGACTACCATATTCACTTATTTTACTATTCAATGAAACAATAATGATTTTGCGGGTGAATACATACATTAAAAATAATCCAAATGAATTTAATTCAATTAAAATAAGCAAATTTAAAGAAAATGTTGATTTTTTAGAGAAAAAATTAGAAACATGGGAAATTGAATGGATTTTAATGAATGATAAAGGTGAATTTTTAAGTGATTTACATCAAGGGATTTATAATCATTTGATGAGTTTTTATCATGGATTATTGATTTATTTTAAAACAATGATTAAAAATCAAAAACATCAATCAATTCAAGATTTAGTGGGAAAAACAATTGATCAATTAAATTCATTACAAAAATTGATTAATGAAAAAAAAGTTAAAATAGTTCCATTATTTTGGCAAGGTTTTATTGCTGGATGTTCTGCAATTGAAGAAAATTTACAAACTAAATTTAAAGAATGGTCATTACAATTAAGTAAAACTGGGATGGGTTCATACTGGGGAGCAAGACAAATTATGTTTGAAGTTTGGCGACGTCGTGAGAATGGAGAGCCGTGTGATGATTGGCTCAGTGTGCATCGTGATTGGGAGATGAATCTGATGTTGATGTAGTACTTACTACTAGTATAAGATGCTTATTATAGCCAATAAAAGACTTGTAAGTTGTAGATGATTTATATGAGTCGCTTGACTCTTTTTTTTTAACAATGGATGAGTAGATGATTCCAACTAATTACTAAATCTGGTAATTTCTGTGAGTCTTTGTGAAATGTTGAAGAATTTTACTCTGAATTGATCAAATGGTTGGAACTTGGTACCAGGTAGTTTTGCACAGTAGTTGGTTGAGTCACTTGAGAATAGCGTAGGAGTGACAAGAGTGATTGGGTTTGGAAAGGTGTATAAATGCACGTACTTTTGTCCTTTTCTTCTTGCTTAAATCTTTGGAAATCATCATCAAGATGAGTTTGCAAACTATTAGCAAGGAAGATCTGGTAGATGTTGAAAGCCAACACAGTGTTGATACTAAAACAGATGTTGAATTCTTACCAGAAGAACTAGCAAGATTGGACAAAATTTATTTAAAGTTAGATCTACGTATCATTCCAGCATTATGGTGTCTTTATTTCTTAACATCATTTGGTTCTTCAGCTTATGGTAATGCCTTGACAATGAACAGTGAAGCTGGACATTCATTGAGACAAACACTTAACTTAACAGCACATGACACATCTACTGCGTCAGCGTTATATTATGTTGGTTATATTATATTCGATGTTCCAATGAACATTGCAATGACAAAATTAGCACCACAAGTTTGGTTAAGTCGTATTGTTTTAACTGTTGGATTGGTTTATGCTTGTTATGCTGCTTTACAAAATGCTGGTGGTATCATTGCCATTAGATTTATCAGTGGAGTAGCAGGAGCAGGAACTTGGCCAGGTATGAGTTATTATATTTCACTTTGGTATCCTCCTCATAGACAAACCAGAAGAATTGGATATTATTTTACTGCAGCACAATTAAGTGCAAGTGCTAGTGGTTTAGTTGCAGCTGGATTCCAAAAAATGGATATGACTAGAGGTATGCAAGGTTGGAAATGGTTTTTCTTAATTTATGGAGTTGTTACAGTTTTTGTTAGTTTGATGTTGTTAATTTGGTTACCTGATAATGAAATTGATACTAGAGATTATTCTAAGTTTGGTTTGAGTAGATACATCAGCAAGTTGAACAAACATCCATTGAATGAAAATGAGAAAGCATTACATAGAAAAGATATGGCTCAATATAGTAAAATAATTGATTGGGATTTCAAGACACTTTATACAATTTTTTTGGATTTGAGATTATGGCCATTAATTATGATGTATTTTGGAGTTGTTGGTACTGGTTTTGGTATTTCTGTGTTTGGTACTACATTGATTAAAGCAGTGTTAAAAGTTTCATCCATCAGTGTTTCATTATTATATGCACCAATTTGGTTGTTTGATCTTGGAGGTATTTTACTATTAACACCATTATCTGATATTTTCAAGAAACAAAGACCTTTTGTGTTTAGTGGTGCAACTATCATCATTATAGTTGGATTGTTGGTATGTACTTATGCTAAACCTAAATGGTCGAGATATGGTGGGTTATTAATTACAGGATTTGGATTAGGACCAACAGTGCCAACTTGTATGTCTATGACAGCAGATATTTTTGGTAAAAGACATGGAAATATTGGTGTTGCAGTTAGTTCAGCATTGGTTTCAGGATTGGGTAATTTGGGAAGTGTTGTTTGTACATATGCTTTATACAGTGGATGGCCAGCAGATGTTGCAAGAACATTTCAATATTCTAATATGATGCTGGTGATGATCTGTGGTGTGTCCATAGTTTTTGCATTGTTGAGTCCAATTGTTTGTGGGTATTTGGATAGCAGAGAAAGATTGAAGCATAGATCATAATATTACTACTGATTGTAGTATGTACTAGTGAATTATCAATCAATCAATCAATATTACGGTATATAATAAATAATTTAATATTTAATAGCTAGTGTTTTTAATTAGAGAAGCTCATGTAGAGTCGTCGACATGATCAGTAAAGCAATCTAAGAAATCTAAGAATGACTGTAGTCTGTGGATAAACTTTCCCAACATTTTTTGTCTTTTAATAGTTATACCTTGTTATCGTGATTCGTTATCAAAGATCATTGCTGGAGATATTACTGTACCCCATATTTTGATATAATCACCTCAACAGGCTGCAGTAGACTTCCAACATCCTTTTTTTCCAGTACTTTTGTACTTTTGTGGCAGTTTTTTTAGCACAATATTGCAGAAACAGCAACAAATCAGGTGATAAAACAGTGAATAAGGAAGATCACCGTTATTAAACTTCTTGTGTTGAGACTCTGGGGGATCATTGACATCATCTATATATATATATATAACTATGTAGTTCTCTTCTTTATGGTATACACCTGAGACCTGAGAAGTAGAAGGAGAACAAGCTGAGGGTCCAGCAAGGACAGACACACACACACACAAATGAAGAAGTACGAGATAGAGTTCGACTCGTCCTCGTTCAAGACACTCAACGAGCCAGTGTGTGCCCGGTTGGTGTGCTGCACTACACCCCCTAGTCCAACAACAACCACCACCACCGCAACAACAACAACACCAGCAGACTCTTTGAAACACTACGAGCTGTTCAGATCCTCCTCATTTGCCCATACACCTGTTGAACTTGAACTTGTTACTAGCAGTAGCAAACAGACTCCTAGAAGAAGCTCAGAGAACGATATCTTTAATGGCATTGGCCATCATCACGGATACAACACAAATAATAACAGTGGGACATTGGAGTTTGCCTTGGATCATGAAAACAGTTTCAGAAAGAGAAGGAACTCTTCTTGTTGCTCCAATTGCGAATACATTGCTGAAGAATGTGGACATGATAATATTACTGTTGATAACGAAACTAAGAATGGTTTCACGATGCCATGCAGAAGACATCATCATAGAAGAGACTCGGTAGCTATTAAATTTGAAGATCGCACTGTATCCGACTCAAATTTGAAAAGGTACACTCATTGATCTATCTATCATCTTACTACATGATTCATTACTCGTCATTTATTTTCCAGTTCATACTTACAATTCATTTACATATTGGTTTGAATCAATGAATGCACACGACTTTACGACCCTTTATAAATTGTATTGACAACTCTAGCATCAATTAATTGAATCTCATCCAAATTCTTTAAATTCGAACTTGATTTAATTTTAATAGGTCTCCCTGTTTCTTTCATTGTCTGTTTTTTACCAACTTCATTTATTTTATTAATCTTATAAAGCTCCGGCTCTTTGTTATGATCTGTTGTAGTTTGAACTTGTCCTTTATAAGTTGACGCCAATTTAATAATTTGCTCAGTATATTCTTCTTCGTCTTGAAAAATTGCATCTTTTGATTGTGAAGATTCTTGTTTCTGTATATTCTGTTGTTGTCTTTCATTAATGAGACTTGATAGTGATGACTGGTAATTGTTGAAGTAGAAACATCTGATTATCGAACCAGTTATTAATGTTAGTAGTATAAGTACCGGCACCACATATTTCACTTTAGAATTAACTGTTTTGTCTTTATAAATCATGATTTTTTTTTTTTGGCTTCGGTTTGTGACTTGTCGTATTTAATGATCTATCCACAGCTACTTATAAATACCGACCAAATGTTTCAACACTAATCTGATAAATATTATTAATATTAACGTTATTAATTTAAGTTAAAAAAACTAGAGGAAAATTTCAGGTTTTATATCTAACCTATAAAGGACGTTTCAGAAATTTTATATGTAACTCTTTTGATACAGCCTGCATATATTAAAATAATCATTAGTTTGGTTAATATGTATTATGAACTATTTTTAAAAGGGTATGTACTGTAGAAAGAGAGTAAGATTGTTTAGCACTGTTTTAGAGATGGTTGTAGAATAAATTGCTTCTTTATTTATATAATTCAAATAAATTCATTAAATTTTATTCATAAAGTTCACGAGAAAAAAAAAGGTGTAAAGCTTTAACGGAGATTTTAAATTTGCAATTTTCTCCAAATCGGAATTAATGACTGAAAATTGAATTTTTGACATAAAAAAAAAAAAAAAAAAAAAAAAAAAAAAAAAAAAAAAAAAAAAAAAAAAAAAAAAAAAAAAAAAAAAAAAAAAAAAAAAAAAAATGGAGAACGGAACCGCAAATTTCCGTTTAAGAATTTTCAATTCCGACTTTTTCCGATTTCCAAATCTCAAATTCCGACTTTTTTGGATTGTAATCGGAATTCGGAATTCCCGATTACTCAAGTCGCGACCTCGGAATTCTCGAAATTCCCGTTAAAACTTCAGCGCTTAAAATAATTCTGAATTTTGAAATGTTGTTCAAAACTTGTAAACATTTGTAAACAGTTGAAATCATCACGACTCACAACCACCACAGCGGTTCAGCCACACACAATGGTCAAGCTACGCTCTGAAGTGTATGATGTCGGTTACCCAATACAAGGTGCTAAATTCCTAGATCAATCAACTCTTCTTATAACTGGTGGTGGGAACAATCATAACTCGAATGATAGCAACAAACTTACTGCTTTAACAATCAACTTCGAAAAACAAAAGAAACCAATCAAAAAATTTAGAGAATTGGCTTTAAGCGATGAAAATGACTGTCCAACTTGTTTAGATGCAAATAATAACATTATTTTACTTGGTTCAAATGAAAATTTATCAAATATTAAAGATGGTTTCAATCATAATTTACAAAAATTTGTTTATTATAAACAACATTTGAAATACTTAACTTCAACTTCACTAGAAAGAATTAACACTTCCAAAATTTATCAAAAATTAATCAAAATTTCAATAGACGGTTCAATTGCTGCAATTGCTTCATCAAGATTACCAACTATCATCCATATCTTAGATCCAATCAACTTGTTTGAAAAATACGAAATTGAAACTAATAATGAAGTCCAAGATCTTGATATAAGTCCAGATGGCAAAAATTTAGCTTATATTACAAATAAATCTTTGGAAATTATTTCAATTGTTACAGGGAAATCTTTACATCGTCGTACTGATTTCAATAATAATTGGTACTTAAATAAAGTTAAATTTTTAGATAATGACTCTTTATTTCTTGGAGTAAATCTGAAAAATAATAATGGAATTAAAATCATCAAGATTTTATTGAACAATAATTTGAAAATTTTGAATGAATCATTAATCTCTAAAAAATCACATTCAATTATGGCCATGGACTGTAATTTAGAAAACGGTGTATTGGCACTGGCAACAAATGATCAATCTTTAATCCTTTTAAAAACTCATTCATTAAAACAAATAAAATTGATTCCAAATATTCATCAATTCACTATATCAGCTTTAACTTTTTCACCAGATGGAAAATATTTGGCAAGTGTTAGTGTTGCCAAAACTGTTAATGTGATTGAAATTCCAAATAAATTGGGTATTGAAACTCATAAAATTTACTATTTTTTTTTAAGATCTTTTCAAGTTTTAATTCTAGCTGTTTTAATTCAATTAAGTTGGTGGATTTATTCAAATAAATCTGAAAAATTTGATATTGATATAAGTGAATATTTTACTTTAATTCAAAAAAATAGTGCTAAACCAGAAACTTATGGAATAACAACTATTTTAAGTGCTTCAAATCCTCCGACTACAACAACAACTACAACAACAAATGTAATAGAATCCTTTGATGATACTTTGGTCAATAATGTTGATGATGATGATGATTATAGAGCCGTTACAACTTCATATTCTAGCTCTATCTCAAGCTCACAAAGAAGAGTTCTGCAACCTGTGATTACTTCATCCCCAATTTTTTCAAAAAGTTTAGAAGCTCCAACCACATCAATTGAATCAATTGAAAGTTCCAGTGAAACTGAAACGTCAACTAAAAAGAAGAAAACTAGAACTAAATCAAAAACTAAAAAATCAAAAACTAAAACAAAAAAATTAAAAACAAAAACTAAATCTTCAATCTCAACTAGTTCTACTATTGATGAGGTTTTAACTACTGTTGTTTCAACTCAACATGAAGTATTGGAAACTCAAACTATCTTACAACCAATTGAAACTTTATCGACTGAATCAACTCAATCAAGAACTGAACTAACAATTGAATCTCCAACTCAATCATTAATTCAATCAACAACTGAACTTATTCCAGAACCTATTGAAACTGAATCTGCATCTGAATTTGAATCTGAATCATCCTCTGAATCTGAACAGGAATCAACTTCTGAAATTGAATCTGAATCTAAAACTTTGTATCAACCAACTGAAACATATGAAAAAACAACATCATACCCAGTCACAACAGAAGATGCAAATGAGTTTAATTTTGAAGATCCAAACACTCGTTATGAAATTGATGATTTCATTGATCCTCTTGATATGGTTCATAACACAACATCAGCTTCCGCTCCTAAGGAAGTAGTTGAAACAACAACAGTACTTATTGAGCCAACTGAGTTACTTGTAGAGAAAACTATACATGCTGGTTTAGATGAAGTTTTGCTTCAAAAGGAAAAAAATAAAGAGATTTATGCAAAAGAAATGGAAAGAAGGAAATTAATTCAACAAGAATTAGAAAAAGAAAACAAATTTGAAGAAATTGAAGATGAAACAAGTGAAAGTAGTGACGAATTAATTGAAGAATCCAGTTCTGAAGAATCCAGTTCTGAAGAAAAAGAAGAATTAGTCGAGGATTCTAAAGAATCAATTGAATATGCTACTGAGACTGTTGTTGAGTCGATTGAAACTGAAATTGCTTTGTTTGAAAGTGATGATACTATTATTACTGGAACTACTGTTGAGAATGCAGAGGAATTTGAAGAACCAGAATCAGAACCATCAGAATCATCAGAACCATCAGAATCATCAGAATCATCAGAATCATCAGAATCATCAGAATCATCAGAAGCTGAAGAATTAGAAACATCAATTGAGGATATCTCAATTGAAATTCCAGAAATTCCAATAATTGAAGAAACTTCAACCCCATCACCTGAAACAATCATTGAAACTCAAATAGAAACCGAATCAACATTAATCAAAGAAACCGAATCAGAGTATATTCCAGAACCAGAAGCAGTAATTGAAACAACAATTCCAATTGAAACTCATATTGATGAACAAACTGCAAATGTTGACGTGGAAGAAGATGGATTTGCAGATGATGAATTAAGTGATATTGAAGAAGAATTGAATGATTTGGAAATAAATGATGATGTTTTAAATCAACAAGTACATGAAAATGAAGTTGTTGAAGATGATTCAAATGATATTGTTGAAGAATCTGAAGAAGAAGAGTCAAGTGGATCTGAAGATGTTGATGAATTAGCTGAACAAATTGAAGAATCTGATGAAGTTGAAGAAACCGAAGAACAAAGTGAAGAAGAATCTACCGAGGATTCAAATGAATCAGATAAAGATGAAACCCAACTAATCCATGACGAACTATAAATTAAAAACAGCTGTTTTCTTTTTTTTCCCTCAATTCCTATATATTAATTATAAAACCTTGTTAATATAACTACAGTATAGTTAAAACTTGCAGATTTATCTATTAATTCCTTTCCTTCTACTAAGTAAAACTCTCCCTTGATTTCTGTTTCAAAGAAACAACCGATCCAAACCTCAACTCTTTAATCCCCGTGGGTGTAAATGGAACAACAGGAGGAACATCACTCGAAATATCATGATGATTCAAATCAATAACTGAACCATCATTAATAAAAGACAATGAATTTGATGAATCAGAAGATGAAATTTTTTTCAAATTATAATCAGTATTATGATGATGAATGATTGGTTTGTTGAAAAATTTTGGTAATGATTGTGATATTGGAGATGATGGTTTTGTCGATGAGGTTGTTAGTCTGGCAAATTTATTTTTAGATTTCAAGCTTGTTGTTGAATAATTATTATTGAGATTTAAATTTTTATTTGTTGTTGGAGATGAAATGATTGGAGTTGGTGAATTTATAAAAATTGAAGATGATGGAGTTGGTGGTGTGGTTTTTATGTTTAATTGTTTATAAGGATGCTGACGTTTTGGGGTTGGTATTTCATTAATTTTTGGAAGTTCTGGAACAGGTAAATTTGGTGGTGAATTTTTAATGTACTGAATTGATTGTTTTTGTGTAGGAGTTGCTGATAAAAATTCTTTTGAGTTTGATAATGACTCAAATGATCTTGGTGGGATTGAATTAGTTGAAGTTGATATCGAGTTAACTGAGATTTTTTCAACTTGTTGGGTATCATCATCATTATTATTATTATTATTATTATCATCAGAATTTAATGAAACTTTCTCAGTAAAATCTAGAGGTAAAGCATCTAATAACTTATTTTGAACCTGAGCATTATTATCAAAATCAAAATTATTATTCAAAGAAGTGGTAATTTCTTGAGGTTTAATATCTTTATTTGTAACAAATTTAACAGTTGAATAATTTTCAATTTTAGCAACAGAATTTTCAGAAATTGTTGTTGAAGAATTGATCGTAATTTTGGATAAATTATTATTTGAAGGAAATTCAATGAAATCATTTGAATTTAATTCTCTTGGTGGGGATGGGTATGAAATTGTAATATCATTTTTGGTAATTTTCTTTTTTGGAGATAATTTATGTTGTAATTTAACTAATCTTTTCTGATTAATTAAACTTGGATATTTTTTCTTTTTTAAAACTTTGACATTATTATTATTATCATCATCATCATCATCATCTTCTTCTTCTTCTTCTTCTTCTTCATTAAAATCCACAGTATCAAAAACAGATTGCAAAGGTGTTAAATATCTATTGTTAAAACTAACTTTATTATCAGTGGTAATAATCAACCAATCACAATCACCAATAGTTTTAGTTAATTTAATAACAACAGTATTTTGTAAAAAACCCAAAAAAGTTTCATATTTCCATGCATTAATAAACCATTCACTAATATCTAATTTTGATATTCGAACTGGATTTTTGCTTTTTGTGGTGGAAGCAATTGAACTAAAATTAAGATTTATAGTATCAACATTAATCATTGATTCATCATCATTATCATCAGTGTTATGGTCTTTATTTTTCAATAGTGAAGATTTTGATAAATTTTTCAAATCAAATCCATATCTATTAAACTCATTAATAAAAGTTGAATCTTTAATAAATGGATTTTTCTCAATTTTATCAATTTTTGTCTTAAAATCATTAAAATTTAAATTTTTATCAAATCTTAATAAATAATTTTTAGAAGAGTTTGAGAAAAACCCATCAATTATTTTATTTGGATTGAGTTCAAATTTATCTAGGAATTTATTTTCAAATTTTGTGAAAACATGATTTGATGAATAAATTCTTGAAGAAGAATTTGAAGCATTTGATATCAATTTGAAATAATTAATTTGATTAAAATCTTCATAGTTATAAGGGATGGTTAAGGTTAAAGCCTTTTGAGTGACTGGTTCATAATGAGATGGAGGATATTGATCAATTTTGAACATATCTAAAATAAATTGATTTTTAAAAGTTGATTCTTTTGATAAACTTCTTAAATAACAGATGAAGATTTGATAAAAAGCATAACCACGTTTATAAAAAAAACTTTCTAATTGATTTAAATCATCATTAGAGTCATCATGTTCATTCTTTAGGTTTTGGTATGGTAATTTTAAATGATTTAATTCATCTCTATTAAAACAAATCTGACCAGCAGTGAAAATTAAATCAATTGAAGAGTTTAAATCTAAGAAAAAATTATTTGATGTGAAGATTGATAATAAAATTTCCAAGAATTCAAATAAGATACATGTATGACTATGAGATGGTAAGAAATTTGGTAATTCATGATAAAAAGATTGCCAATTTGAATAATTATTTAAAGATTCATGTTTATCAAATTTTTTAAAAGAGTTCCAAGATAAGATAGCATCCGGTAATAAACTCCAAAGGATACGTAATGCTAAGATTAGTGTAATGTATGGAATTTTGGAAATCATTTTAGATAGTTTTTCACCTGTATAAGAACAGCCTTCGAATGGGAATAAAGATTTAATTAAATTATTTGCTGATTTGATATCATCGTTATTAAATTGCCCCAAACTTGGTTTGAAAATTTCGTAAAATAGATCCATTTGTTTATTCATATCAAAAGAGGAGAATCTTGATTTTAGTTCTTTTGTTAAATAATGGATAACATAACGAGTTGAATTATGAGTGATTTGATTTGAATTTAATAAAATATTAAAATTTGGTTTTAATAGGGAGCAATTGTTGAATTTATCGTAATCATAGATGTAAAAATATTCTTGTTTGAGTCTGTTGTTTTTAGCTTCAATGATTAAATCCAGATGATTCAAATCTTTTGAATCAATTAGATTGATTTCTTTACCAATAGATTTCTCAGCATTAGTCTCCAACTTGAACTCCATTATTTCTGTAGATACTTGATAAGCAGCAGTAGTATTGAAGAGGATGAGAGCAAGTTCAAGTTATATATAAAAAAATAAACCTCAGTTTCATCCAAGTTTTATCATTATGATTTGAAACATTTTCTAAATTGAAGTGGCAAATTGACGTTTTGAGTTGTAAACAAAGGCGAAAAACCCCCATTAAATCATATTGAAGGATGCTGGTCTAACCAGGAACAACAACTTCCCACTAGCTGATTAGTGGTGGCATAGCATAGAATAGAATTTGCAGATTCATAGATATCATTTCAATGTAATAAATTTCAGAGAAAAAAAAAATATTTTGATTTATTTTGATTTGAAAAGAAACCAAAAGAAGAGCAGAAATGGTGAATTTCAAAGGCAAACTTGTTCTTGCGCCGATGGTTCGTGCAGGAGAGCTGCCTACAAGGTTGCTGGCATTGAAATTTGGAGCAGATTTGGTTTGGAGTAAGGATTTTTATTTCCATTTTTTTTTTGTCTATGAATTAATTACATATTAACAACTCAAACAGGTCCAGAGATCATCGATAAGAAACTGTTGCAATGTGAGAGAGTTGAAAATAAGAAGCTCGGGACAGTTGATTTTTTGGCTGCTGGAAGAACTAAAGTTCCTGGTGTCACAAACCTGGTTTTCAGAACTTACCCACAAGCTGAGAATAACAAAATTATCTTCCAAATGGGGACTGCCAACGCAGATATTGCCGTCCAAGCAGCACAAGTGGTGATAAAAGACGTTTCAGGGATAGATATCAACGCTGGATGTCCAAAACATTTTTCAATCCATGCAGGAATGGGAGCAGCGTTATTGAAAACACCAGATCTATTGGTTTCGATATTGAAGAACTTGGTTGAAAAAGTTGGTAAACCACACAATAAACCAATCAGTGTTAAGATTAGACTGCTGCCAGAACAGCAGGACACTTTGACTCTTGTTGAAAGATTGTTGCAAACTGGAATCTCCAACTTAACGGTTCATTGCAGAACTCAACCAATGAGAAATAGAGAGGCTCCAATTAGAGATTATATTGATGCCATCAGAAACAAATGTGATGAATACAACATCCCGTTGATTATAAATGGAGATGTTAAAGATCGTAGTGAATATTTGCAACTAAGAGAGAAATTTGGTGATGTTGGATGTATGATTGCCACAACAGCAGAACAGAATCCAACTGTTTTTGCTATGAATCCATTAGAATGGGAAGAGACTGCAAAAGAATATCTTCAACTTTCATATAAATTTGACAATTTCATTGGGAATGCTAAGTATATGTTGACTAGAATAGTTCCAGGAAAGAATAAGATGTACCAAACAGTGGCACAAAGTAAAACTTATGAAGAGTTATTTGCACATTTTGGTATGAACATTGAGACTGCTAAAGAAGAGAAAAAGGAAGAAGTAAACACTAAAAAGCATACTTTAGAAACAACAGAAACAACAGAAACCATTGAAACTAAGAAACAACATATCCAGCAATTACAACTGGAAACCACCAAATAATACTAGTGTACATAGCATCAACATTAATAAAATGAATCAAATTTCAAAATCAACTCTGGTTTATCATTTATATACAAATTAAACTAAGTCAAGACTCACCTGAATTCTATTTCAAACAACAAAACATTTATAAACTCATAATTCTTCTACATAGCAGTATCAAATCTAAGATAACAATTCTTTCAATCCACACCAAGCAGCAGCAGCACCAGCAGTTAAAGCACTAGCGTAACCCATTGGTTTCAAACCTTTAGTGGATTTGAAAATTGCACCTGCTAAAGCACCAGCCAAAACTGAATTTGCATGGTCATGTTTCCCTCTAGCAGCATCAATTGAACTACCAGCCAAATTATAAATCAATGCTAACACACCAGCATTATTACCTAAAAATGGTCCTCTTTTAGTGATATGATTTAAAATAGTGTTTAATTTCAATTTGTTTGGAGAGCCTGGCTCGATATGTCTTAAACCTTCAAAAAACCCGTAACCACCACCAAGACCTAAACCCACCAAATAAACAGCACCTGTTCCGTAACATAAATCATCGGTCCAGCCTCTAGATGGAATCAAACCTTGAGAACCTTCCATAGAACTTAGAGATTCCTCTTCTAAATCCAAGTATTCGACACCTTTCTCAAGACCGGCTAATGGATGTAATCTTGCGGTGTCTAATGCGCCTGGTGCCGATATGATGCTGGAGACGTTTGAGATAGAGGATGGGTCAAAACCCAAACTTGATTGTGTTTGTTGTTGTTGCTGTTGTTGCTGTTGCTGTTGCTCGTTTTGGCTGGAGTTTTTTGATGAGCCGAATAACCAGGACATTTTGTGAGGCGGTATGTGATGATTTGTGAGCTTGCTGGATGGGTTTTAGCTTTTAGTTTTAATATAAATTTATTTTATTTTTTTGATTGAAATTTTAATGGATTTTGAA
This sequence comes from Starmera amethionina, assembly GCA_030573755.1. Lineage (NCBI taxonomy): Eukaryota > Fungi > Ascomycota > Saccharomycetes > Phaffomycetales > Phaffomycetaceae > Starmera > Starmera amethionina. The sequence goes on from JAJMDW010000178.1 coordinate 115,131, forward strand.
GAGTGTCGAACTGGAAAAAATATTTCAAAAAGTTGCCCGGATTTTGATTTTTTTTTGATTTTTGGAATTTTGGAATTTTTAATGTTGTTGTTACAAACAATTTAAACACATTCGAAGCCAAAATTAGAGCTTTAGGTGATTTGGAAACAATGATTGAGAAACTAGAAGTGTTGAAGAATGAATTACTTGCGAAAAATGGCTCGAAAAGTGACATTTTGAACAAAATAAACGCGTTTCAAGACGAACTCAAATTTATAACTAAACAGATCGAGTTTCAATACGACGTTGATTTGAACCATAAATTGGACCCAAACAACACCGAATTGATTAAAATGGTTGTGTATTTGCAAAGAGCGGCAACTTTCCTGGACAATTTCAAAAAAGATTTCAAACAGACACAATTTGATGATGAATTTAATACAATGACACAACTGGCACAAGATAGAAAAAAATATGATTTGGTTGAGATTGAGAAAAATCAATTGAAAGAAGAAGATATAGTACAAGAAAAAGATATCAGTGTTGATGGGAAGATCCTTAAAACTAATAAAAAAATCACCAATAAACTCATCGAGTCCAGCCAGCTACTTCAAAGCTCCTTAATACAAAGCTCGTTAAACCTGGAAGAGTTGGAGGTCCAAGGAGACTCGTTGGAGTATCTAGCAGAAAAGTATGGGTCCATGAAACTTATCTTAGACAAATCAGATTCTTTCATTAAAGATTTAAAACAAAGTACTGCTCGTGATAAGAAAAGAATGTATTTTGCACTTGGATTTTTCGCATTATGTGTACTACGTGTGTTTTGGACTCGTTTGTTTAAATTACCAGTAATGATGCTGTGGAGAACATTCTTTTTCAGTGTTGGTTTGGTTGTTAAAATGGTTACTAGATCATCACCTTCATCTTCTGCAACAGTTTCTCTTACAACCATAGCTACAACGACGTCGCTACTCACGCACAACATCCTCACCACTGGACTGCAGCCAGAAGACGACGAGCTCAGCAACCACCTCAACAGGCTTATTGATGAGCTCTAACTCTTAGTCATATTTTATTAATTCCAAGTTCAAAGTTCAAACCAGCCAATCACTGCCCGTTATTCGCTGCTTCCGTTGACACAAAATCTTCACCACTCCTCCAAACCTCCTCTTACCTAAAATTGTTGTATAGAAAGGAGGAGATTCAATCAACGTCTTTCCAATTTTCCAATTTTGCTTATGCTGCTTTCGAAGTTCACCAAATAGCCTCTTGGACCGGGTTCCTCTCCAATTTTAGCACTGCTGTTCCGTGGATCTCACAAAAATTGTGTCACCTTCATCTCCTCTTTTTCTCTGTTTATAACCAACTTACCACCTTCATGTTAGAACTTATAAATACCACACAATTCTCTCTCTTTCAAACAACAGTATTAATACCCAGTGTTCTTTCTCTCTTTTTCCTCGTTAACAGCTTACCAAAATGCTACTCAAACAACACCTACAATGTATCGGTTTAGTCTCTTCACGTCTTACTGTCCTCGGAATCCCAGGCTGCATACAAATCATCAAATGAGGAACTTTTCACGGTTCACCAGTTCTTACAACAACTTACAACAACATACAACTATACAACATAGACTCATAGAACCTGATGGCAGACGACACGTACTACATCACTCCTCATGAAGCTGCTCTTGCAGTGGTGGCAACAGCAATGAAAAAGGCAAGATTAAGACTAGACACTCTAATAATAAATTCTATTATGGGTGGGTTTCTTTTCACTGCTGGTGGAATGCTACATCTTGCTGTTCAAGCAGAGAGTCCCCAACTAATGGCCACAAATCCAGGTATAGTGCATTTGCTACAAGGTTGTGTGTATCCCATTGGATTGTTTTATGTGGTTATGATGGGTTGTGATTTATTCAATTCAAATATTTTATATTTTAGTGTGGGACTTTGCAGAGGTGCTGTTTCCATATTGGATATGTTGATCAGTTGGTTTATCAGTTGGCTCTTCAATCTGGTTTCTACACTTTTCATCATTTATTTATTTTGTTATGTTTCCACAGTTGCTAAAACTGAATTATTTATTTCTGGTTCAATTGAAATAACAATGGATAAAGCATCATATTCTTTTATGGAGACTTTCCTTAAAGCTGTGGTGTGTAATTTCTGTGTGTGTTTGGCAATATATCTGCAATTACTGGCCAAACCTGTTCATGTTAAATTCCTCATGCTTTTCTTACCAGTCTTCACTTTTGTCACCATGGGTTTGAATCATACTGTTGCTGATATGTTTTTGGTGCCGATGGGGATTTTCAACGGTGCTGAATTATCTGTTGGTAAATATATCTGGAAACTACTCATTCCAGCAAGTTTGGGAAACATCGTTGGTGGATCTTTTTTTGGTATTGTTATTCCATTTTATTTACATTTGGTTGTTGTGGAAAGAGATCAGAAATCTTTGAACTTACCTACTTATGAGGCTAGAGATGAACAACCTGAATTGGGTGCTGACTCAAGAGTCGTTAGAGTCAAATCTGATTCTGATGAAGAAATTAATTCTCAAACAAATTTGAGCTCAACTGATTATAGCAATTCTACCGGCGATGAGAAATTCAATCCTACTGCTTACAGACCTTCTAATGCATCGATAGTGTCATCTGGATCTAATTTAAACAACAACAGACTGTCTAGATTATCAACTGCTTCCACAATACGATCTAAACTAGCTTCACCTCCAGGAGTTTTCCCAGTCTTGGGAATGGGTGAGCCTTTAGATAGAGAGAGATCAATTGCAGCTCCTTATTCTGTAGAGGAAGTGGGTGATGATGAAATCCCAGAAATTGATCAAGAATTAGATCCTAATAATCCTAACAATAATGACTTGGATAATGATTATGCTGTTGACGATGACGATGTTTTATCTGTTAACTCTGACAATGACTCAGAAGTTGTGAGTTTGGGACCAAGATCACTGTCTCCTACACTATCAACTACTAAATCAAGAGTTTCCTCTAAAAAAACTCAAGCTGAGCAGGAAAGATTATATGAATTGCAAGGTGGTTATAACGTTAGAGAGAATAAACTTTCAGAGAACTTGAAAAAAGTTGTTTCAAGAGCAATTCCAATACCACAGCAGAAACAGAAAGAGCCAGACCTAGAATCTGGTTTACATAATGTTGAATCTTCATCAACTACTAAGCCAACTAATGACAATTCCACTTCAATGAAACTATTCAAAACTTTATCTTCGTTCTCAACAAAACCTTCCTCTGCAAAACAGCTTTCAAGAGACTTACGCAGACAGAGTATCACTCCTAAAGCAGCACACATGGCTGATCCAATTGCTGGTATTCCCAACTACGATCCAGTAAGTATTTCCGATAAAAGAAGAAGATCCTCCTCCAAAAGAAGCAGTATTTCTTCTTCCAAAAACACGGGAAGTCCGAATAATTTGAAAACATCAGTCTCAAGACCAAAACCAGCATATGTCCATCATTATGACAACGACAATTTCGAGCAGCAGAGCATTATATCCAATCATTAATTTCATTCTATTTATTCCGTCCAATTTCATTACTTTTTTGCATGTTTTTTTTTCTTTCTTTTTTCTCAGTGATTTTTACGAACAAAACACTGTCTTGTTGTTATACTTCCAGTTCAATAAACTTATAGAATTCCTGTCTTTTAATCCATTTCTTTATTGTAGTTTAATTTATTTAATTTATATTTAGCTGTGTCGCATAACAATCGGAAAAAATTGTACGCGTAAATAAAAAAATAAAAAAAAAAAACACGAAAATAAAACAAATTTAAAACAAAACAAACAACTTTTAAACAACAGAAAAACTGCAAGAAAAGTGATCCAAGTGGACTAGCAAAGCATCATAAATATGACTTCTTCACGTTTACCAAAACTGCAGTTCAAAAAACCAATTATTTCCACCGTTAATAACAACATTCCTTTGAAAGATCTTCTTGAAAGATTAGACGTACGTTGTTGTTCAATATGTATTAAGCAAAAACTAACCTTTTTTTTCTATCAACAGACACTATCAACAGAGCTTTCTAAAATTGACCAAGAGAAATTTGATATCAAGTCATTAGAAAATTTAAAATCAGACTTAATTAATAAAAAATTGATCTCACATAAAGATCCAGGTGTTCAATCTTTGGTCAGTTGTTGTCTTGCAGATGTGTTAAGAATATATGCTCCAGATGCTCCATATACAGACACTCAATTGAAAGAAATTTTTAAATTGTTTATTAGGGAGTTTAAAAAATTAGCAAATGTTGAAAATTCATATTATTCTCAACAAGTTTATTTGATAACTAGATTGGCTGAAGTTAGAAGTGTTATATTAGTTACTGCTATTGAAGATGGAGGAGATTTAATTGAACAGATTTTCCAAATATTTTATGATTCAAATAATAAATTTAATAAAAAATTAGAACCAATAATTTCAGATATCTTGATTGAAATTATTTCTGAATGGGATATTATTTCAATTAAAGTTTTAAAATTGATTTTAAATAAATTTTTAAACAATGAAGTTGTGACAAATTCAAATTTTGAAAATTTAAATGCTTATTCTTTGGGATTCAACTTAACTTTAGCAATTTGTAACTCAAATCCTGATAGAATTTCAAGACAATTAACTAAATTTTTTTCAGAGACTTTATTTGAAGATTTAAATAATAAACAAGATGATAATAATTCTAATATTAAAGAAAATTTGATTAAATTACATAAACTATCAGTGGAGATATGGAAACATACACCAGAAGTTTTAGGTTCAGTTATGGGATTAATAGATGATGAATTAAATGCAGATGATGAATTCTTAAGGATTTTATCAACAGAAACAATTGGTCAATTTTTATCTTTTAAAAATTCAAAATTAAATTTCACTAAAGTTCATAAAGAAACTTGGATTGCATGGTTGAAAAAATCAATGGATATTTCTACAAATGTTAGAATTAAATGGTGTGAAAATGCAACCAATATAATTATTCAGAAATCAGATTTTATTAATGATGAGTTAAGTTTAGGCTTATCTCAAACTTTAATTGATTCGGATGAAAAAATTAGATTAGCAACAGTTAAATCTTTATCCAAAATTCCAATTTCAATTTTGATTAAAAAAATTAATAAAATTTCAATTATTAATGGATTAATTCAATTATCAAGAGAAAAAAATATTGAAATTAGATCAGAATCAATCATTTTATTATCAAATATTTTTAACAATTCTTATCCAATTATCTATAATGACGAGCAAGAAGAAGAACAAGAGGAAACATCAACTAAAGAAATTTACCAATTAATAAAGAAAATTCCAACTCATATCTTAAACTTGTTTTATATCAATGATAAAAATATAAATTATTTGGTTGATGTTTCATTAGTTGAACAAATCTTCCCATTTGAAGAAAATGATTTGAACAGATCGAAAAGACTTTTAAACATTTCTTCAGATTTAGATGAAAAATCTTTTGGCTCGTTTATTGCTTTTAATAAAAGACAACAACAGTTAAGTTCAGTTTTATTAAAATTTATTGAATTTTGTGAAATAAACAATAATGAAAATTCTAATCAAGAATTGTTAAAAAAAATTGAGAAAACTATTGATTGGCTTTCTGTGGCATTACCTGATAGTTTTGCTCCAAAAGATTGTTTACAAAAATTTGTTAATGTTAATAATAGAAGATTATATTATTTATTAAAACAAATCATTTCTTCAAATTCAAACTATGAAGTTTTACAACATTCAATTAAGGAATTTTTAACAAGAATTCAAGATTCCAAAATTATCAACAACAACAACAACAGTAAAGATGATACACTTTTATTAAATTTTTCATTACAGAATTTTATTAAAATTTGGAAAGTATTGGTTTATAGATCAAGTTTCAATTTTTTCAATAATTCAAACATTAATTGTTTTCTTCAATTAAATAATAATCCAATTTATAAAAAAATTTCACAAATTTTAATTGATAATATTTCAACCATTTCACCACAAGTTTTCCAAAATCATATTGAGGAATTAACTTCAAAAATTAATACTCAAACAATTAAATCTGAAAGTAATGTTAATATTTTAAAAACTTTATTCAACATTTTCACAAAATTACCAAATTTTATTAACAAAGTTGATTCACCATTTATTAAAAAAATTTCAAGTTTTACAGAAAATGGTACTCCATTAGAAGCCAAATATTCAATTAAATTATTATCACTTTTCCCCAATTCTGTTGAAAATTTTAATAAAATTATTAATACAATTTATCCAATATCATTAAAAGATCCAAATTTGAATACTCATTTATCAGTAATTTCACAATTATTTTTAACTTGTCCAGAAGTTGTTGAATCAAAAAGTAATGAAATAACACCAATTTTGATCAAAAACATCTTATTAACTAATCAACAAATTGCCGATGAAAATAATGATCCATCATGGATAAATATTGAGGAACTTGAATCTGGTAAAGATTCAAATCTTTATTCTAAAATATTAGCATTGAAATTTTTCACAAATAGATTACGTTCATTATCCAAAATTGAAAATCAAGATCAAAATGATGATGATGATGATAATGAATTGACTAAAATTTTTGAGAATGTTTCCAAATTAATTATTTCATTAATTGGTAATGGTGGTGAAATTGTTAATTCTAAAAATGAAAGTTATCCAACACCAAGACATTATCAAACAAGTTTAAGATTGTATGCAGGTTTAAGTTTATTAAAATTAGCACAATTATCATATTTCAATAAATTGATCAGTTCTAATATGATTCAAAGATTGATTTTATTAATTCAAGATGAAAATGAAAAAGTTCGTTCAATTTTCATTCATAAATTAACTTATTATTTGAAAAATGAATTAATTTCATTAAAATTTTTACCATTAGTTTATTTTATTGCATTTGAACCAAATCCAAATTTAAAAATTGAAATTAAAAATTGGATTAAATTTTCATTTAATAAAAAAATTTTAGATAATATTAAACAAAAAAAAAATGAAATTTCTTTTGAAAAAAGTCTTACAGGTTTAATTTATTTAATTTCTCATCATGATGAATTTTTAGAATATATTGTTGAAAATGATGAAGAAAATTTATTAAAAGCATTTACATTTGCATTAGAATATTTGATTTTTTATTTGGATTCAATAGCCACTGAGAAAAACATATCATTATTATATTATTTATCCAATAGAATTAAACAATATCGTGATAAATTTTATTCAGAAGAAGATTACGAAAATGGTAATGAATTAACAAATAATATTTATAAAATTGCAGATTTATCAATTTTAACAATTAATGAATTAAAAGATTCTAAGAATTGGGTATTAGATATTTATCCTGGTAAAATCGAATTATCATCAGAATTATTTACATCAATGAAAAGTTCAAATGAAGCACATAGAGTTATCTCAACAAGTTTTATACCAGATGAAATCACTAAAAAATTAAAGATAATAATTAAACAAAAAATTTCATCAACATTATTGAAAAAACGTCAATTTTTAAATGGTAATAATACTGAAGAATTTAAAACAAAGAAAATTAAGAAAATTAAAGCTGTTAAATCTACTAAAATTAGAAAATATAAGAAAAAATCAACAATTTCAAGTGATAATGATGATGAAGGAGATGATGATAATGATGCAGGTATTGATGAAGAGTTGCCACAAGAAAGAGAACCACAAAGAAAAAGTGGAAGAGTTAGTAAACGTATTAATTATGCTGCTGCTGATACTGATGAAGAAGATGTTAGTTAGTTAGTGTTTTGTTTCTTTAATAAAAGAGTTTAATTTATGTGTTTAAAGTGTAGATTGGTTTAAATAATTTATCTTTTATATAATCTTTTATACATTATGTATGACGTGTGTGTATATGTATGTGTGTGTGTATGTGTGTGAATATATCTCTATTGTTTAAGAAAGTTTAATAATTCATCTTTACCTTTCAATAACATTAATTTTTTAATCATTAATAAATCTTTTAATTCATCATTTGAAAAAATATTATTAATAGTTGGTTTTTCTAAATTTTGTTTTTCTAATTCTTCAATTGCAAAATTAACTAGTGAAGAAAATTCATTTTCTTTTAAATCTATTAATGAACCAATAACTAATTTTTCATCATTATTATAAAATTTTTCATCATTTTTAATTTTTTTCAATAATTCATTATTTTCTCTAGTAATTTTATAAGTTTCATTAATTTTTAAATCACGTTCTTTTTCTTTTAAATCTTTAATATGATTCATAAAATCAATTTTGATTCCATTTTCAGAAATTCTATGAATAACATAAGGATCATTATAAAGTTTGAATTGATTTTTAGGGATTTTTGCCTTAATTCCATTAATAACATCTTCATTATTTAAATATGGAGGAACAGGAATATCAACAATTTCATCATCATCATCATCATCAACATCAGAATCTAATTTAACATCAATATTCCCATCATTTTTAAATCCAGAATTCAAATTAACATCAACTATTAAAGGTTTTTTCAATCTTCTATGTTTATTTGAAATTAAATGATCTGAATGATTTGGACATTTCCATTTAGTTCCCAATTGTTTCACAGTTGATAATGGAGGATCCAAACAATCAAGATGCCATGAACTTGGACAATAATCACATTTTGTAATCAATTTATCAACACCTCCATTAGTTTTATTATGATTGATTCCACTTTCACCACATTTACTACAATAAAGAATTTTTCCATCTTTATCGAAATGTAAATCTGGATCTGTTTGTTCAAAAGAACCAATAATTTGTTCTTTATAAGGTTTATAGTCTGTGTTTTCATATTCACCAAATCTCCCAGTAATTACACCTTCAAATCTTTCTCTAATTTTTTTAGGTAATTTAAATTGAATTGGATTTCTAATTTCTAAATTATTTAATAATTTTGTAAATAACCCATTAATTTTATTTGATGAATTAATTTTAATTGAGGATTTTTTTTTAATTAAATTTTTTTTAAATTTACATTCATTACAAAACCAACTTTCTTCAGGTAATGAATTTTCATCTAATGGAGGATTACAACAAGCAAAATGGAAAGATTTTGGACAAGATTCACAACATAAGAAAATTCCTGGTTCACCACAACTTGAACAAAAATCTTGATTATCTTTTGTATTATCAGTAAAATCAAATGCATTTTCTCTTGGTTTACCAGCTAATTTTGTTGGATCATTTGTATTAAAACCAAATGGATTTTCTCTTTGTTTTTTAGGAGATGAGTTTTTAATTTTACGTCTACCATTGCCATTTGCAGAAGATGATGGAAGTGCAGGAGATGAAGATTTAATTGGAGTTGAAGGTGGTGATGATGATTTTTTTTTCTTATTATTATGAGTAGCAGTATTAAAATTGAATAAAGCATCAATTGAACTTTGACCCTTTTTAGGAACAGGTTCAACATGCGTTCGGCTAAAACTTTCCTTAATAATTTTTTCATGATCATTAGTTTTCAAATTTTGTTTTAAAATTTTTTCAATTTTAGCATTATGAGCCATTTGTTTTAAGATTTCATCAGTTATTGGATCAAAAGATTCTTCTTGTTCATCATCAATTTCATTTTCACTGTTTTGTAAATGAAGTTTAAATTGAGAATGAATTTTTTCTAAATCCACTTTCTTTTTACGACCTCTTTTCCCACCTTTTTTAGGCCATAAACTTTCCTTTTTAATCTTACTATTTGGAGGTTCTTCCAATGGTAAACCAGTAACTGAATTGACTGGTTCGTAAGTATAAGCATCATCAAATTCCCCTTTAGTGATATGAGGTCTTTGTGTATCTTTAGATAACTCAGTATTATTCTTTAAATGGGGTATAATTTTTTTAGTTGTTGTTGTATTATTATTATTATTATCTGAATTTTCTAAATTATCAAAATCAAAATCATAGTCATTAACATAAGGACTACTAGGTTTCCCCTGAATTTCCAATTCAGTGATTCTATTTGATCTTCTTCTTTTTGTTTGATCTCCAGCAACAACAACTGGTTTTTTAGTATATTTTCTTTTTTTCTTTTTAGCAGGATCAGAATCAATGGAATCATGAATTGGGGAAGGATCAGAATGAGTTTCAGAAGGCGTTATAGTCATTGCCATGTTTTCTAAAGTTTCAGGAGATTCAGATTTGGACATTTTTGGTTAGTTTTTTTTTAATATTTTCTGAACCCTTAAATGAATTTTTTTTTTTATTTTATTAAAATCAACTAATTAACTTTTTGATGTAATAAAACCCTTGTAGAATGATATTTCAATCTGTATGTGTTATAAAAAGAACCAAAGATAAATAATTGTTCAATTTAAATCCAACTCAATTGGAGATATTTTTTTTTTTTTTTCTTCTTTGGTAAAATTCCAACCAATTGTCAACAACAAATTCAAAAAAAAAAAAAAAAAATCAGGAAAAACTTAGGAAAGAAATTGCTTTCTGCTGTGTGTGTTTTTTAAAATATTTTTTTATTTCCTTCTTTTCTCTATTTCAATAGGAAGAAACGTTTTTTTATTTTTTTTTTATTTATTTCAAAATTCAATTGAATTACAGAAAGTTTTTAAATTAATTTTTACATTTTTTTTAAAATTTCCAAACCGAAAGTAAAAAAAAATCGCGTTTTTTTTTGGATATTTTGCAAGAGAGAAAAGAAAGAAATTTTTTTATATATTAAAGACGATTTGTATTTGAATTTCATTGAATTTCATTGAATTTAATACTTAATTAGCAGCAGCAGGTTTAGTAGTTTTTTTATTAACTTTCAAAGGTTGAGAAATCAATTTTTTCAAATCATCACTTAATTCAATTTCAGATTTAATAATTTCAGGATCAAATTGAGTAGAAGTTAATTTAACTAAACCATTTTTAGTGATTGCAACGGTTAAATAAACTTGAGCAACAACTTCTGAATCTTTTTCTTTGTAGACATCATAAGCAACCATAGTACCATGATTAACGTTTTCTTTTAAACCAGTACGACCTTTTGAAGGATCATCCAAATTTTTAATTGAGAATGGGAAAGCAGAAGCTTTTCTTTTAAATTCATTTAAAACAGCATGAGAAGATTTCAATTTTAATTGATAATTATTACCAGTTAATTTATAAATTGTTGTTCTTAAATCTGTTTGTTTAACTTTACCTTCACCAGAAGAAATTAAAATATCTAAACCAAAAACTTGACCAATTTCAAATTCAAAAGAATCAACTTGAGATTTTTGACTATCAGATGGATTTATAATGATTTCTTTTGGACCAGTTAAAACATTACGTTCTTGATTATGGGATAACATACCTTCTAATGGATTAACACCATATTCTTTAGCAACTTGAGAGACAATTTTGGTAACTTCCCAATTTTTTTTACCTGGTTTCATGGTTCTTAAAGCAGCTTCAGCTGCTTTATAAGCAGCAGTTAAAACATCGGCTTTTTTACCAGTGATTGGAGCTGTTTTAGAAGCACCAATGACAATAGTTTCAGAAACAATTGAGGCAAATCCATCAATTTGAGTACCTAAATGGATTTTAATAAAATCCCCATTTTTCAAATTGAAATTTGATTCATCTTCAGCATTAATTGGAGAAAGATAATCAACAATATTATTTGGAGCAATAGAAGTTGGGAATGCTATACCTTTAGAGGAAACTTTGTTTTTTTTGGAATTGTAAATCTTGGACACTTCTTCTTCAATAGCAGCATCACCAGCTTGAGTAAGATCCCAAACAGTAGCACCTTCAACAGCAAGAGATTTGACTAGTTCCAAAGCCTTTTGAGTGATGACACCAGCAGTTCTGTATTTTTCAACAACGTCTGAGCTGTTTAAAGAGTAATCAATTTCTGTGGACATTTTTGTTCTGTTTTGTTCTGTTTCTTTCTATTCAATTATTCAATTAAATGAAATTAAATGAAATGAAGTAAATTTAAATTTAAATTTAAATTTAAATAAAGAACGACGAAAAAAAAAAAAATTTGTTTGATGTTTTTTGAAATTGAAATTCCGGTGGGTTTTTTTTTTTAAAAAAAATTTAAGTTCCGGTCAATTCTGATATTCAAATTTTATTTTATTTATTGAACTACGTGATGAGTTTGAATAAATCACTCATTCTAATGAATGAAATATACTGCATTAATATTTATATTCCCCAATAATATATTCATGAGAATAATAAAATAAAACCTGCTCAAAAAAAAAAAAAAATCATATTTAAACTTCAATTAATGTCAATTCAAAAAGTTTCATTATTAACCAACCAACCTGCACCAAAACTAGTAAACTCAATATGCCTAATCCAAAAAAAACTATTATTAATGAAAATCATGATGATGATGATGATGAAAATCCATCAACAACAACAACAACAACAACATCAATTGTTAAGAAAAAAGAAACAATTAAAATCATTCCAACTCCACCACCAAACTATTCACAACCATATTCATCTTCTTCATTTTTTGATAGCTTCCAATCAAATGGATATTTCCGTTCTTTAGATCCACACATCACAAAATCATTTGATAATTTCAATACTTTTGGAACTGCACCAATGGATGCACCAAATAAAAAAAAAATCACATTAGTTGGAATTCAACGTGCTTATCTTACAATTAAGCCTCGTCGTGGTGTTAAAACAAATCAAATGGGTTGTACTAAAAGGCAATTTGAATCAAATTTGAAGAAATTTGATAAATCTCATAAAACTCCTTCAAAAATTAAAACAACTCTTTATTTAGCTGCTTCATCTAAATATAAATATGATCCACCAACTTATACTGACACTTGTGTTCATAGAACTCAAATTGAATATTGTGATCCATTTGGTGCTGATTTTTTTTTTCAATCCTATTACTGATATAACTTTGGTTCTAGCTAAAATTAAATTATCATCATCAAACAATCGTTTCTCTTTTTAATCATTTAATTTAATTACAATGTTTAATTTTTTGTTCCATTTGCTTTGTAGTCATCACCTGACACTCTCTCAATTCAACAGTCTCCACTTTAATTCAAAAACTTTTAATTTCCGGCTCATTGTCTTGCATTTTAAATTTTTTTTTTTCAACCCCAGAAAAAAAATAAAGACTTTTTTTTATTTTAGTATGAAGAACCAAAAATGACTTTTAAAACTCGTGTTGTTGTTGTAGGTGGCACTGCAGGAACTGGGAAATCCACAATTGGAGAACAACTGGCACATCATCTAAACGTGTCTTTTTTAGAAGGAGATTCAATTCATCCTGAAGCTGTAAGAAGTGATTTTCAAATATTTTTTTTTCTTTGAGAAATAGTACTAACTCAATCCCCAAATTGAGTTTTTTTAGAATGTGAAGAAAATGGCAAATGGAATACCATTAACTGATGAAGATAGATGGGATTGGTTAACACAAATCTCAGTTCAATCAGTAGATTTGGCTATTAAAAATTTGACTACAAAAACTTCAGTTGTATCATGTTCTGCATTGAAAAAATCATATAGAGATCATATTAGATCACAATCTCCAAATGTTGAATTTTATTTCATCATTTTATATGCTACTAAAGAAGAATTAATTAAAAGAACTGAAGCAAGGCAAGGTCATTTTATGAAATCTTCAATGTTGGATTCTCAATTTGAAATCTTGGAATTACCTTCATCAATTGAAGAACCAAATAGTTTTGTTGTTCATACTAATGATAAAAATGTTGATGAGATTGTTTTAGAAGCTTTGGAATTTGTTAAATAATTCATCATCAACTTCTTCAAACATTTATAAATAAGTCATATCTAGTTTCTATTATAAATCTGAAGTAACTTTTTCTATATACAAACTCATGCTAATCTATTATTTTATTCATTTCATCATAACTCACCCCTTCCCCAATTCTTTTATCCAAACTATTCTTATAAAACCTCATTGGATTCTCCTTTGTTTTCATCTTTTCAAATTGCATTATTTCAGAATTTCTCTCTTTTATTTCTTCTTCATTAAGTCTTTCAAGTTGTTGAATTTGATCTCCAACTCCTTTATATTTCTTATGTTTAGAAACAACTATATCACCTTCATACCCACCAATTCTTTTAAATTTTTGATCTCTAAGCATATATTCAATTTTTTTCTCCAAAATATCTTTAACTTTATTAGCAGAATCAATATCAATAAAATTATTTGGATATCTATTAGCTAACCACATAAATAATAATAAATATTTATGAAATTCTTCATGTAAATCTAAAAAACTTATAACAGGTGGTAAATTCATAACTTCTTTAATTGGAAATGAAGTTTTAAAATCAAATATACTTCTTGCTGATCCTCTTGCAACAACATTACTAAAACTAACAATAACTCTTTCAAAATATGTAGCATAAATTGCAATTGGTGCAGTGGCAATCACTAATAAATCATGAACTGGTAATTTAACCGATTGAATCGCATCAATAATTGCACATCTATTAGTTGTATCTGATGCTTTATAAGTTTCAATTGAATTCTTCTTCTTTTTCTTCTTCTTCTCACTACTACTGGAATCTATTTGTTCAATTTTAGCAGTATTTATAAAAGCTTCTGATAATTTATATTGTTTTGTATTAGAATCAGTCAAATATTTGGCTAATAATTCATCTGTTGGTGTGATTATAAATTGTTTTAAATTTGGTGCCTTTTGTTCCATTCTTTCTTTAATTGCTTCAAATGAATCTTGATAAAACGTTGTTACAAGTCCAGTTGTGGAAGCTTCTTTATCTCCATCTTCTGTAACTTCATTTTCAATTCTACCACCAGTTCTAGTTATACCTCCATCAAGTTCAATAATTTCATCATCTTCAAAAATTTTTTTATCACGTCCACGTCCCGGAGCAACTTTAAATCTTCCTGCTCTTCCTGCAATTTGTTTTGCTTGTGATATACTTAAAGGTTCTGATTTCTTACCATTGAATTTATTATGATCATCAAATACTATCCTTTTAATATTCAAATTCAATCCCATTCCAATTGCATCAGATGCAATTAAAATATCACTTTCACCGTTATTAAATTTAGCAGCCTCTTGATTTCTAGTTTCTGCTGGTAATGATCCATAAATAACTGAACTTGATAATTTAGAATTCTTATTCATTAAATTTTTATAAGCCATGATTCTTTTTTTACTGAAAACAACAACACAATCACCTTTTCTTAAACTTTTTAATCCTTTTGGTAATGGACCATCATCCATTTGTAATTTCCCTAATCTTTCATAATGATTAATTTCTAATATATCACCCGTTGTTTTAATTAAATTTTTAATTAATGGAACTGCAGTTTCTTCACCACATAAATGAATTTCTTTTGCCTGGACTCCTAATAATGCATTTGTCCAAGAAGATCCACGAGATTCATCACTAAACATTTGAATCTCATCAAGAACAGCAACATCAAATAATGTATTATAACTGATCATTTCAATAGTTCCTGATGATAGTGTTGATTCATTCCCATAATCATCATAATCATTAATAATATGCTCCCCAGTGACTAAATTACATCTTATTCCTTCATGAACAAACCTATCATAAACCTCTCTACCTAATAATCTTAATGGACCAGCAAAATATCCAATTTCTGATTCTTTTAATTTTTTCAATGCATTATAAGTTTTACCACTATTTGTTGGTCCAACATGCATTATTATTTTTCTTCTTAATTTTCTTGCCTTTGGGAACCATTCATGAGGTGATTTAAAATCAAGTTTTTTATGAGTCTTGATTTCTTTTAAAATTTGAAAAGATTTATTATGAATATTTAAAAAAATTTCTTCTAAAATATAATCTATAAAATCATTTTGATTTTCAAGTTTTTTCAATGCCATAAATTTAGATAGTTCTTTAGATTTATTTATTAATGAATGATGAATTAATAAAGGTATATCATCAAGATTTGGTCTAAGTAATGTTTCAAATTTTAAAAATTGATCAAATTCAAAATTATTTTGATGATTTTTCAAGGATAATAGTGCTAGTTTAATAAATTTATCAAAACTTTCTGATTTTTCAACATAATCATTAAATTTCCCATATAATTTATTGTTTTTATTTGTAATAATGTTATTTGCCAATCTACTAAATGAGTTAAATAAAACATCTTTAGCTGGACTATCTTCTATACCTAAATCAATGTCAAATCCGCTCTGTTGTTCACTCAAATTTATCTTTCTTCCAAATAACCTTTCATCCATCATATGATTATCAATAATACCATGATTTGTGGGTATAGGATTGACTTCACTATACCATCTTCTGAACAAAATAAACTGGTTTCGTTCTTCTTCTTGTTTCAGGTGCCTTGAATTTCTAAGTTTCACAGAGACTGGTCTTAGTATCCATCCATTGCTATTTATCAGTCTTCTCTGTGTGGATAACATATTCCGATCAGCTCGGCTTACGATTCAAGTTTTTATTTTGATTTCATTTAATTTTACAGCTGGGAAAAAAAAAAAAAAAAAAAAAAAGTTGCAGAAAATTTAACGTGAGGTGTTGGGATGTCATCAAGTTTAATCAATATTATTGTTTCAAATTCAGATGAATAGCTAAACTTTCAGCTGTATCAATCTTATAATTGAGCTGTCTAGTCAAAACTTAAGAATTCTAGTATATTAACACACTAAAAGAAAAAAAAAAAAAATATTATTCCTACAAATCTATTTGGATAAAAAGTAGTTTAATGATATTTAGCGTAGGACGTATATGGTAGTAAATCCAATTAATGGAAATAACTGATGCTCTTATATTATGACGTACTTGAATAATCTAAGTAATATTAATTTGAGCAAATTTGCAAGTGCATTAAAAGGACCTTGAAATCAAGTCCTCTTTTATAATCAATGAATAAAAAAATGAGTGGTCATATAAACCAAAAGAAAATGCTTAATTATGGAAATAAATTTGCTGCTAAACATATAGCTGTTTTGCAGAATGAAAAAGGAAAAAAAGTAGATGAAAATTGAAATCAATCATCACTGTAAATTTCAAATGAACCTTAAAGATCAAATCAAGAATAATAAAAATGTTCCAAAAATTAATGTGAAATTGATATTCAACTTGTAACCAGAACCATCATAAATACTAGCTGTTGGATAAGATGCACTTAGTGAAACACTACCATCTCCTGTTTCTAAGCTCGGTGCACTGATTGTGATTGTGGTTTCTTTAGAATCGCCTGTAGCAGTTGCTTCATCACTACCAGAACCTCTAATAGCACCAGTTTCTACAGTTCTTGAAATTTGGGCAGCATTTCCATCTTGTCCATTATCTGTAACAGTATTAGTTTGAGGACCGTCCCAAACTGACGTAGTTGTAATAATTAATGGAGTAGTTCCATCATTACCTGTATCACCATTATCAGTAATATCACCACTGTTTCCATTATCACCATTATTATCTTGATTGCCTGAGTTATCACCAGCTGAAAGACCGCTTGTTGGTTGTGGAACTTGAACGATAACGGTACCAGTAGTATCTCCAGAACTTGGTGGATAAGTAATTGTAGTGGTAAATGAACCAGTCCAAGTAGATGTGGAGGTGGTATACTCTGGTGTTATAGATGGAACTTGAACAATAACGGTACCAGTAGTATCTCCAGAACTTGGTGGATAAGTAATTGTAGTGGTAAATGAACCAGTCCAAGTAGATGTGGAGG